>CM045561.1:22600703-22900974 GCA_024721245.1 Mitragyna speciosa
ATAGCATTTAAACCTTGAAATCTCATGTGTTATATGTTACTTGGTTGAAGATTCCTTGGAGTAGAACTTCTTGAATTTGAGTAGAGATTTGAATGAATTTGAGTTTGAGTTGAACATAGAAGTTGTAGAACTTGTTGAAATATGGGTTGGTTGGTTGTTTTCTTGCAGGAAAAAAATTTGGGTTAATCCGATTTTAAGGGGAAATGCTGCTGAAATTTTGGTAGAATTCAAAGAAGAAAAATTGACAAGTGAGATTTTTAAACCTAGGATATGCTCAATTTAAGGAAGTTGATGTGCAGAAATTTTTAGAAAATGATCTAGTGATAGATTAAATTTTCTTAGAATAAGAAAACCCTAAACCCTAAACCCTAGAAACCCTAAAACCAAAACCTTAGAAATAAGTGGGGTATTTTCTTGAATTTTCTTACTAAATTTACTAGGGTTTTAATCGGGTTTTCATTATTATTTCTTTTAAATTTCAGGATCCGAAAATGAATCGCAACCGTATTACGAAATATTTTCTTAGGCATTTCAGATGAGTGTCTCTATGTGTGCATGATGCATGAATTGCTTTCGTCATACTTGAGAATGTTATATTAAGAAATATTATGCTATACTTGTAATTGTTATTTTATGACATGTGTTACTTGAGGAAAGATGTGTACTTTATCACATCTATTCCGCAATGTGTTACACGCTTTCATTATCCAATGTGTTACTTGTGCATGAGACTTCCGTGACTAACTTCACCGTTACTTCACGGATAGTCAACCCGGACAGGTTTGGGAGGGTATAAGGTGCTGGGTGTTTTAGGGCGTGATGTTCTTTCCCTTATGAGTTGTGAATCCTCAAAGAGGCCAACTCCGGATTGAATTTTCTTACGTGTTGACCCTCTAGGGTTGAGATTTCTCCCTGGATGTGGTAGCCTGTACGAAGGTTATAAGGTGAATGGTGGTTAGGGTTCTTGCTTGATAATACTGGCATGACCTTTGATAAAGACCCGAGATATTATCTCAGTTCTAATATCATGGTTACATGATCAGTACTTGCTCCTTCTGCGGCTAAGCTTGCTTCCGTAGTTGAGCCCTGTATCTGCCATTGACTACTTGTTAATTAAATTGTTCATGACCTGTCTATTTAACTTGTCAATTATTTTTGTACCATAAAATAATGGTTTCTTGGTATGGTTGCATGACTTGGGCACTCACTGGGCTATTATAGCTCATCCCGTTCATTTGTTTTCTTTAACCAAGTTTCCCGAAATACTAAAGCTGGAAAAGCTAATTTTGGACATTGTACATGATTTGTTTGGTATCTTTTGATAGCCACTTGTTTAGGCTATTCTTGTACATGCTATGTAAATTTTAGTGCGTAAAACCTTTTGTAATACCTGCACTTCAAATGAATTTTATGAATATATCCCTTTATGAATGTGTTTTATTTTGCATTAATTATGCGTAAGCAAGTGCTCGACTCGAGTCTTGGCGAGAGCTAGGCAGACAGTCCGCTAAGCCCTTTGGTGCGCCTTTGGGTAAAGTGGGGCTGTTACATTTGTCTTCTTGGCCTAGTTTTTGGTAAACCAATAACAATGATGCAATTTTAAGATGAGAAAAATTTTTTTTCTCTAAAAATTTACAAATATATCACAGGCATGAAAGATATATCTTGGTAGCATCATGTCAAAGTTATCTATAAACCATGCAATGTTAACAAAAGAAAACAGTAGTGTTCGTCTGGAATTGCTTACAATTTGGTGTTCGTATGAAATTGCTTACAACTTGAGAAAATTGGTTTGAAAGATAGGATGGTTGACAAAAGGGAGTGGGCAATGGTCCCCAACTGCCTTAGAACAAAGGCTTAAGACCGTGGAAATTACTATTATATTTTTATCTGGATGTTACATTATAAATTTATGTTTTACTCTCTGGATGCTACCGGTTGTGAAGTGGAAGCTTTTATATGGTGGTGACTTGTATTAGTGGCAATTCATTATTGTTCATTAAAATGCCTCTTCAGTTCTTTGGGATTTTATTGGGGTGTTTTCTTAGCCCTGTCTTTGTCATATTTCATTCTTTTGTTATTCTTTTGATTCTAGTTTTTTTAGTACTAATAATTGTGGTTTTATATGATTAGCAGCTGAATATGCCTTAAAAATACTAATATTTTATTGTCAAATAATTTAACTCCAAATAAAACTTGATTGTCATTGAATCAAGTGGAACAAGTAGTCTCTAACTGAATTTATTAATTACAATGGCAATAAATATTTTAATTAAATAATAATACTAATTAACTTATAATTTATTAACTTATAACTTATTAATAGTTTGCATTCTAAAATAACATTATTCAATCAAACATCTCACATATTATAATTGTAGGGGCATATTTGACTACATGGTGCAAATACACATTACATTACTTGTTACATTATAATGAACCAAACACTGTAACAGAAATCTAGAGACTTTTTTGGCCAACATTCCTAACAGTATCCAAATACGTTAAAGGAATCATTTTTCATGGATTTAGATTCCTAGGAATCAGATTTCTTTGTCACTTTACTTTCTTGACAACCAAACGAAGCCTTAGAGATAAAGATAAAATACAAAATATTAACCATACATAGTGGTGTCTATACGGGTAAAATTGAAGTAATTAGTAATACTAGTTGGGGTTAATTTTGTCAGTTAAAGTAAAATTGCTCTGGCAGGATATAAGTTACTCTGACAATAACAATATCCGACGCTGAATCCCTCTTCAGGACTACCTCTTCCACCAGGACCATTTGATATTAATTTATGGTCATCTTTAATCTCTTCACGAAAAGTAGATATTTGGTAGTATGTAGTAAATCGTAAAGTGTAACTTTTGTTAATGTATAATCTTCAAGAGTTTCAAATAAAAGACAATAATTCATTTGCTTACATAAGGGAGAAAAGTAAAATTTTTTATTTATAGTCAATAAAATAAAATAATAATAAAGAGACAAATGAAGTTAGAAAGATAAAATGGTCAAAATAAAAAAGGGAAAAGTTAGACCATGTGAAAATATTTGGAAATTTGTAAGCAAACTGATTTGAGTAAGTAATTATTTTTGTACTTTTAGGAACTCTAATTCTAAATCGAACTATTGTGATAAAAATGCATGAAAACTGAAAAATGCGCGAAATCTAGAAACAAAATTTCAATACATTGCCTTAGATTTATTAATAACAATCGAACAATTGTGACAAAGGAAGAAATAATTGTACAATTTCCTGCTAATATCATACTACATCATTTAAATTCCTATATTAATTAAGAAAACCCAACAGATTGGATTAATAATTGAGGCCAACGATCATCTTTAAATTTTCAGCACACAAGCATTTCCATGTGAAGAAGCTTTGATGGAATTCTAGCAATGGCAATTGAAAACATAATCACCATATGATAATAAACTTGATACCTGCAAAGAAATCAGAGAACCAATGAAAAATATTGTCATAGTTGTATGAGTACAAGTTAGCAAAACTCAAATGAAATATAAGCAAGACAGAGAACTACAATCTATTCACCAAGACAATGTTACCTAAAAGAGATTGGAAAAAAAAAAATTTTCAAAGGACCGTACAAACCTTGTATAATTATAAGTCAAACATAAACTATGAAGACTGGAAATCTTATTATAATCAGTATTGGTGTAAAATGTTCTAAAATTGGCAAACCTTGATTAAAGTCTACGGTCCCGAGTCCCCCAGACTTTTTGATGCCGTCATTAGTGAGGATATTTCGTGATTGCAAGATGTTCTTTGGTTCATTATAAAAAATAAAAAGGACCCAAGTTTTAGCCATTTGTTATAAACGTACATTTGTACTGGATTGTACAAATTCTTTAATATCATTTTGAAATATTCTTTACACATACTTTTCAATCACTTTTTTAACATTTTCAAGTTGTCTAAAAATATGATAATATTATTTTTTTAATAAAACTAAAAACACATATTACACTGTTATTTTTCTAATAATACTAAAAATACACAATCAAAAACAGTGCGATAGCTTTCAGTTTTTTTTTTTTTTTAAAGTTCATCGAGACTCACAGTGAGCAGTACATATAATAGGCCATGTAATGTTCACAAGCCCATTTTTAACTTTCGATAGCTTCCTAATAGTCCATGAAAAGAAAACGTTTCACTTTCGTACTGGCTTTCTTATTATTTCCCTCCTCTTCCTTCGCCCCCACCCTTCGCCCCCCCGCCCCCCTCCCTTGCTCTCTCTCTCTCTCTCTCTGCACAGTTCACTCGTTTGACCTTCCATTTTTGGCTACAATGGTGAACACTAGGAGTGGTGGGAGGAGAACTGAAACTCAGAAAAATGGTGCAGGAAAACATGAAAAGAAGAGTGATCTGGGTGTCAAACATAAACAAAAAAGGAAAGGGTCATCATCACAGGTACAAGTTGCAGCAGAAGCAGCAGTTGTTTATGAAGAGAAGAGAACCCAAAGGATGAAAGAAAACATGGAGAGAATGAAAAAACTTGGCATTTTGGACCTCTCCAAACAACTCCAAAAATCAGACAAACCAACCACTCATAAAAGGCCCAAGGCTTCTCCTTCTTCTTCCTCGGCTTTTCATTTTCCTCCTAGGCGCTCTTCAAGGTAAATGGCCTTTTTCTTTCTTAAGGAAAAAAGAAGTTTCTTTTTTCCCATTACCTTTTTCTTCATGTTAGGGGTAGAAACGATGATGGACTTTCAGGGGGGAAAAACTCTTTTTTTTTTTTTTTCTCTCGTTTTGTTTTTGTCTTTGTTGCCCCCACGTTTTTGATTTTCCTATGATTCACATGTTGATGATTGTCTTGGGTGAATAGGAAAAGACCCTTGTTTCTGGTTTCTTTGTTCTTGCTGATTCTTATTTTAATAGCTTGATTTTTTGTGATTATCTCACATCTCAGAACAAGAAGCAGATACCGTATTTTCTATGAATTGGAGGCTGGCTTTGATATTTGATCATATTCAATTTCTTTTCTTTTTAAAGAAAAGAAAAAGTTGGGGGAGCACTTTTATTCATTACTTGCTTCCCTGATAATGTCTATAGATATTATCTGCTGGAAAAAAGTTTGTGATTTTTGTTTTGTATATATTTTTATATTTTAGGCTGAAGACTATGACTCCAGTTTGCTACTTCGAGAATCGAACACCTAAGAAAGGGGAGAAGGTGATGAAAAATGTGGAAATTCAGATTGAAAAGGGTTCAAATCCGGAGGTTTACTCCGAAGAGCATGAGAAGCTCTTGGGTGATTCTAAAACTACTTGGACTCTGTATGTTGATGGGTATGATCAAGAGGGGCAGCGCATTTATGATCCATATTCGGGCAAGTCTTGCCATCAATGCAGGTGCTAATTACAATTCATGCATTTTCTTCTTTCTCTGTTGAATTGGCTTTACCTTGCAAAATTGGGTGAGACTTGACCAGTGTATATTTCTTCTTTCATCATCTCAGATAACTTATAATGCTGGTGATAACTTATACTCTGGAAAAAAATTGATGGTGCTATAAGAGTTTGATTTTGCATTGCAATAATACTAAAAATTAATTAACCTTGTATGTAACGGCTACCAGAAGTTGAAAGTGCATCTTTTGATACAATATATTGACAAGTGCCTTCTTTCCCTATAGACAGAAAACTTTAGGTCGTCGAACAAAATGCAGCATGTGCAAATCGCTCAGCGGGCAGTTTTGTGGAGATTGCTTGTATACAAGGTGGTAAAAAGAACTACAATCTTCTTTTTCTTATTTTTAGAAATTACAAAAAGGATTTAACTATGTTCTCATTAACTATGACACAACTTAAAACTCCGTTTTACTTCGATCGTCAGGCTTGCTAATATTTTAACTATTCAAAACAGCTGCTGCAATTGTTATAGTCAAGTACTAAAAAAAAAATTCCTTTAGTTGGGACAAAAGGTAAAGATTGCCAGATTCACATTTATACACAGCCTTTTCATTGGGAGAAGGTTTATATTCTCAGTTCTGTTGCTATTTCAATGTCACTTTTTCGCTTGCTTTGGCAGATCACATTCAAGATATTGTCAAAATGCTGAAATCTGTTCCTAAATTTGTGGCATAAAACAAGAGATTATCCAACAGTTTCTTGTTTAATTGTCTTTGGCATCTGACTTAGGCCTTAAAATATAATTTTCTCAGTTACTTACATCAGTGATAAACTGAAAAGCTACTCATTCGCTTAAATCGCTGAATAGGCAGTCAGTTCAAACATTTTGTCCAAACATTTACACATAATTATATTATGTTGACTAGTATATAAAGTGAGCCATCTTGAAATCAGCACTAATTTTGCTGTATTTGTCCGTATTTGATCTCCATCACTGTGCAGATATGGGGAGAATGTAATGGAAGTTAATGACAATCCAGATTGGATTTGCCCTGTTTGTCGAGGAATTTGCAACTGTAGTCGCTGTCGGCGAGCGAAAGGATGGGCACCTACTGGTCAAATATATAAAAAGGTGGACTTGATCAAACAGTTGATGTTTTCTACTTATTTGCATGGTATTATTATTCTTTGTTTTAGGCTGACTTTGATTTGCTAGGTCTGAAACTAGAGAGAGTTTCTAACTTCCTACGAGTCATAAGATAATTGATGACTATCACATGTTCCGCCTAAAGATTTGCAATTTGCTTGTTCAATTTTCCTTTTCATGTGGTGTCTCACTTGGGTGGTAGGAGTTTGGGGGCAGAGGGTACTGAGTTTGATGCTTGTAATAATGTTTTCAATGACTGGTTTCCCCTATGTAGGTCACACAGCTTGGTTTCAAGTCTGTGGCACATTATCTTATTCAAACTTGTCGGTCCGATGCCAAGATTGAAAAGCCAGCCAGGAAAACTCTAGTTTCTCCAGATGTTTCATTTTCTTCTGCAGATAACAAAGATAAATTGAGGGATGAAATTCCGATACCTGTGCCTGATGGCAACAAGAGGAATACCAAAGACAAGGATAGACAACTTGACAGCGATAATGAATCCATGGCAGATAATAGCGATGATGATTTTGTTGATGCTGATGATGAATTATTTCAACATGGAAAGATATAAAAAAATTATGCTTGTAGTCAAGTAGAAACAGATACTAGATATGTAAAGATATTTTTTGCAAGCTGGGCTAGAAGTTTCACTAAAAGTGCAATCTGAATGTAGATCACCTCTCCTATACGGGTACTGAAAGCACTCTACATGGCAACTAGATACTGATATTTTGTTAATTTTTGCTATAAACTGAAATCTGTGTATGTTTTGCAATCCAGAAGTCTGGATGTTATTTCGATGAGATGCCTGTGTTGAACAAATTGGTCTTGAATTGGACTATTGTGGTTAGTGTTCTGGGGATGTTAGTTGAGGTGCCTTGCAAGGAACTTTAACTTTTCTTTTTAAGGGTTCTGTAAGTATAAACTGTTATCATTAGGATCGAAGCTAAACAAACGAGTTTTGTTCATCTGTTCATAGATAAAGGGAACAAAAACAACAATTAAACGAGTCACGTATCCATAAACGAGTAACCCAAAGAAATAGGCGGACTATCTTCCTTTGTTGCCTAATTACCCCCCATAAATTTACATCTACTTTTGGTCACATTTGTCGCCGACAAAAGGAGATGGTCTATGCATTTCTTCTGGAAAATCGTTTATTACCAGCCCGACCCTTTATCTAATTAGTAGTACTTTTCTTAATTATAATCTTCTGCTTCATGAATTTGATAAAATCATTCGAGGTAATATCTTTGATCAATTCATTGGCGTCTAGCTGATCCAAACATCTAATTTTCACTTGCAACTGGTGAGGCGATAGGGAGCCAAGCAAGCAATCATGGGTCAGTTTCTATTTGTTTACATGGTGATTGATGTATGCAACTAAAATCCCATTCCTTGATGATTCTTTCTTCGACAGCAACAACTAGAATGCTGATGATAGTGATGCTGATTTTGTAGAAATATCTGTAGATTGACTACTGCTTACAGAGATTGGGATAAACTGGAACTAAGGATCCAATAATGCTTAGTAGCATTTCAAAAAGCCTAATGTTGCAGGCCAATGAGAGAAACACTGGCACACATCATTTGAGTTAGATTGTACTAAAGATCACTGATAGCTCTTTATGTTTTCATCTTTCTCACCGAGATAGAGTTGCTTTTCTCTTTACTCCAAGAACATTTCTTGCCTGACTCTTGACGTACTTCATCACATTTCAATGCCAACAATGGGGGAGTTAGAAAAAATTCTTAATGAGGTTAAAAGTAATATTAAAATTTCTTATTTATTCTTTTATTTTTTTAAATAAAAAAACATGAATACTCATATAACAAGTAGAAATAATGCATATATTTCACATAAAATATAAGTGAATTCATACTCAGAAAGGTG
This sequence comes from Mitragyna speciosa, assembly GCA_024721245.1. NCBI lineage: Eukaryota > Viridiplantae > Streptophyta > Magnoliopsida > Gentianales > Rubiaceae > Mitragyna > Mitragyna speciosa. Next base: position 22,609,125 of record CM045561.1, read on the forward strand.
TTCTTTAATTTAGTTTAAATATAAATTCACTACCCACAAGATTTTTTTAGCAATCTAGTTCAATCAAACTAGAAGATCACAGGAATCTTTAGCTCAATAAAAGCTCAAATATAATTCAAAATAAACTTTTAAGAGATACACTTAAAAATATCTCTAAATCTCATAAGTGTTAAATGAGTTTAAGGGGAGGCAGTGGAACCCGCGCCCCTAGTGCCCCCACCTTAAATCCGCCACTGAATGCGGATGTTAATCTCTGGAGAATTTCTTGGAAGCATGTGGGATCAGCACACAAATAAGTTGTTAACAGTTTGGAGGAGCTGCAGGAGCCTTGGCTTCCCAATATGCCGATGATCTTGGTGCTGTTCCTGTTAGCTGACAATGGTTATGGTTCATTTTTGAAATAGTTTATGGCAATTTCAAAGCAAAATAGTTTGGTCAACATTAGCGAGCCACAAAAATTGTTTAGTCATATATATTTTTTTGCCTGTCATAGTACAGTTAAATAATAAGTGCTTTTTTGTCTAAAATCAAAAAGTATGGTGTATGAATTAAGACATTAAGCGTACAAATTATTTCTCTGTATTTAGCTTGTATAAAATCACATGGTATTTAAAGGTGTTCATGAAGCGATTAATCTATACATTTCCAATTCAGGTGCCCCTAGTCGTTGGCTACTTCGGTAAACTTACTAATCATACCCTAACTAACTTATTCAATTAGTTAGCATATATTTGTTGAATATGATCGAGTGTACAAGGTAATCAAATCCTACTATATTAAAAAAAATATGTTTGCCCTTGAAATTAGATAAAAAAATTACAAAATTACAACATATACTACTGTCTATATTAAAAACAAAAATTGTAGCAACATGTCCACCACTAAAGGACATACACACACACACATATATATATACATATATATACACATACACACACACACACATATTTATTGTATTCACCTCAAATTGTCACCTAAAGAAAAGAACAAATTCCAATTTCGCATTGTATATACATTATCAAATTATTGTTTACTAAAAAAAATTGCCAAATTTTTGTCAACTAAATCTAATGTTAGAAAAAAATTAAATTATTTTGTAAAGTAAAAAATGCTCCATTTGGATATTTATTATTTGGAGAATTATTCATAATAATTATTTGAGGATTTTTGTTGACTTTTTGAAAAAGTGTTTGAATTTTAATTTTTTTTAAGAACTTGTTTGGATAGTGAATAATTATTTTTGAAAAGTATTTGGATTGTTCATAAACTTCCTAACAACATGTTTCAATTTTTTACATAATTATTCACAAAAAATAGTATTTTTTACTTCAAATTCAGGTCAGAGAAAAGGAAAAAATTGTGACTAACATTTTTCGCTCCATATTGGGTAGTACTAAAATAACATGCACTGACACTAGACACCAAAGTGAGAGCTTTGAAAGCATAAACGGAAGAGATAGAATATTGGATGCACATTACACAACCATCGTCAAGGTCCTGTGCAGTCAAAAAGTAGAAAGCATCACCTATTGAATCAAAAAGTCTTTTGTTGGTTTGTAAATGATTGTATGACACACCATAATATCGTAAAAATGAATAATAATTTATTTGACGTTTTGCCAAAAACTTTTTGCCCAAACCAAACACAAATTGAAAAAATTATTCCAAAAAATTCCTATCCAAACGGGATCCTTATTTTTGAGGTTTCGACACAAAATAACAAACGGCCTCTCCAACGCATAAATGGTTGGGAGTTCACGTTTTTATCATCTTTGGTAAAATCAAACCCACCACAAAGGCATTCATAAACTGTTCTACCATAATTTTTAGCAGATAAACCTAATTTAAGTTTAATAGTACATCCCAACAACGGATGACCATACTTGTTCAATTTATCTCTCTTAACTTTGATGCCATGAGGCGGGCCTTGGAAGGCTTTAGGATATGCAATGGGAATTCGCAAATCTTCTAGACGTAGACCACGTAGGGCTTTGAACCCAAATACCTTACCTACAATGGAAGTAAACATGTTAGTTCATTTGTTCATTTGTTTCCACAATTTTCATTTTTTGAACATGACCAAAACTTATACTTCTGTTTATATTTTCTAGAGAAAAATGTAATTTTGGTACTAAATGTTTGATGCATCGATAGTTACAGTCTCTATAGTTTAGACAAAAACAAATCTAGTACTAAATGTTTTAATTTTTTAACATGTTTAGTCTTATTGATCAGTTTTACAAAAAATTTATCAGAATCTAGTTATGTGATACTCACGTGCCGATTATAAAAATTTTCAAAAAGAATTAGATTAAAGAAAAAAATTTTAATTGCTATAATTTGTAATTAAAGGCATTAATTTGAGTTCATAAATGATAAATAAGTAGATAAAACTAAAAAAAAAATGCCTGGATAGTGCATTTGTGCTTGTGCCATTAATTACAAATTATGACAATTAAATTTTTTTAATTTATTTTGAAAACTTTTGCAACAGTTACGCGAGTTCCACGTGACCAGATTCCTATAAAATTTTGAGAAAACTAGTCAATAGGATTAAATGTGCTTAAAAATTAAAAGATTTGATATTAGATTTGTTTTTGTCCAAACACTGCTGATACCAAACATTTGATACCAAAATTACAATTTTCTCTATTTTATATTATAAATATTAATCTCAACTATCTAATTTGATGAACTGCGTCTTGAAAATTGAAATAGTTCAATATAATGAATTAACTACAAAGGTTCAGTGATAACGAATTTTTCATAACTGGATTGTAGTTTAATGAAAGCACAACAAAAGAGCAGCAGATGAATGAAGGTTTTAATAAAGAGGCGTTCCATTTCAGTCAGAAGTTATTCAGTTAATTTGAATCTCACAACCACCTTGTTCAACAAGTACGTTGACAAAACAAATGTCTATTCCTGGAACTCAATCATCGCCGAATTGGCCCGGAGTGGTGACTCTGCTGAAGCCCTCCGAGCCTTCTTATCCATGCGGAAACTCTCTCTCAAGCCCAATCGTTCCTCCTTCCCTTGCACCATCAAATCTTGTTCTGCATTATGCGACCTTACTTCAGGCCAACAGGCCCACCAACAAGCCTTGGTGTTTGGATACGGTGCTGACCTATTTGTCTCCTCCGCACTCATCGACATGTATTCGAAATGTGGCGTATTAGACGATGCACGGAAGCTGTTCGACGAAATTCCCCAGAGAAACCTGGTGTCCTGGACTTCAATGATAACTGGGTATGTGCAAAATGGTCGTGCCCAGGATGCATTATTGCTTTTTAGGGAGCTCTTGGATGAAGAGGCGGACGAAAGTAGATATATTCAAAGCAGTCGAGCGGAGACGGAAGTGTATTATCTCGATTCGGTTTCCATGGTTTCGATTTTGTCCGCGTGTTCTCGTGTTTCACATAAGAGTGTTACGGAAAGCGTTCATGGGTTTGTGATAAAACGGGGATTTGAAGGGAATTTAGGCGTTGGCAATACCTTGATTGATGCGTATGCAAAGTGTGGCAATGTTGGATATTCTAGAAAGGTATTCGATGGGATGGAGGTAAAGGATGTGATTTCTTGGAATTCTTTAATTGCAGTTTATGCACAACATGGTTTCTCAACTGAGGCAATTGAAGTATTTCGTTCAATGGTGAGTGATACAGATGTTGATTATAATGCTATGACTTTGTCCGCAGTGTTGTTGGCTTGTTCCCATTCTGGAGCTCTCCAGTTGGGCAAGTGCATCCACGATCAGGTTATTAAGATGAGATTGGAGGACAACGTATATGTGGGAACTTCAATCATTGACATGTATTGCAAGTGTGGGAGGGTAGGAATGGCAAGGAAAGCATTTGGACGAATGAAAGAAAAAAATGTGAAGTCATGGACTGCTATGATTGCCGGATATGGAATGCATGGCCAAGCTAGAGAAGCTCTTGAAGTCTTTTATGAGATGAATCAGATGGGGGCGAAACCAAATTACATAACTTTTGTGTCAGTATTAGCTGCTTGTAGCCATGCTGGCTTTCTAGATGAAGGATGGTTTTGGTTCAGAGCCATGAAAGACAGGTTTTCTATACTACCAGGTGTGGAGCATTATGGTTGCATGGTTGATCTTTTGGGGCGTGCTGGTTTTCTTTCAAGGGCGTATGATTTGATTAAGGAAATGAAGGTTCAGCCTGATTTTGTTGTTTGGGGTTCTCTTCTTGCAGCATGCAGAATACATAAGAATGTGGAACTTGGAGAGATTGCAGCTAAGAAATTATTTGAATTAGACCCGAATAATTGTGGATACTATGTCTCGCTTTCGAACCTATATGCTGAAGCTGGTAGGTGGGAAGATGTAAAAAGGATGAGAATTTATATGCAAAATCATGGATTGGCTAAACCACCTGGTTTCAGTCTGGTGGAAATAAAAGGTAGAGCTCACGTGTTTCTAGTCGGGGATAGAGAACATCCAGGACATGAAAAGATATATGCATACTTGGAAGAACTATATGTGAGGCTGCAGGAAGCTGGCTACGTAGCAGATACAACATTAGTTCTTCATGATGTTGAGAAGGAAGAGAAGGGAATGATGTTACAAGTCCACAGTGAGAAGCTAGCTGTAGCTTTTGGAATTCTAAACTCAGTTCGTGGTGCAACAATCCAGGTCATAAAGAATCTTAGAATTTGTATGGATTGTCATACGACAATACGATTAATTTCCAAGATTGTTGAACGGGAAATTGTAGTTAGAGATTCCAAAAGATTTCACCATTTTAGAAATGGTTTATGTTCATGTGGTGAGTATTGGTGATAAAGTTATCACAAAGTGAAAATTTGAGGGAACTGTGAAATGCATGGAGACAAGGTTAATTCTGGTACAAGCTATATCCTCTAGTGTACCTTCGGTATCTGAAGAATTCAAAGCTTGACAATTTTTTAACCTTGTTTGGTGATGGCAGTGCGTTTTTTATTGTCCTTCGTGAAGGCAAAGTCAGGCTGGCGACCCTATACAACCCCTTACTGAGAACTACCCGAATCTGTAGGAACTCTGTCAAAAAAAAAAAAAAAAAAAAAGGAGAGATGTTAAAAAATCTAAATAAAATTTCAATTTTTGAGCTTATTTATTAAAGCGAAATTCTAATGAAAAATGTGCAATTATATTTGCACCATCATTTGAAATTCTGACGGATATTGGTGAAATATTAACTTCTCTACAGCTACTAAATCTTAAAGAACCAATTTAATGAAAATGGACAACAAATTTTGTCTCTCATAATAAAAATTATCATACGATTATATGTCTGTAATCTTTTTTGGGTCAAATACTGCAATCAAAATGGTATGTTGAACATACTGTCTCTTGTATAGATGGCGTGGGAATTTTTTTTTTTTTTTGCCAATAGTCAAATGTATTCTATCTTACTCTTAACCTACTCTAAGGGGAGAGTGTAATCTTTTTTGGGTCAAATACTGCAATCAAAATGGTATGTTGAACATACTGTCTCTTGTATAGATGGCGTGGGAATTTTTTTTTTTTTTTTTTGCCAATAGTCAAATGTATTCTATCCTACTCTTAACCTATTCTAAGGAAAGAGTCTCAATTGAGACCTGGCAAAACCGATGAGGATTGAACCACTATCGAACTAAACGGGTGCATTATACACTCATTTGGAAATCCAACCAAGTTGGGTTGGTTAGATGGTGTGAGAATCAATCCACAGCAAAGTGCAGGTATTTCTGGTTTGCAATTTTAGTTACCTTTTTGCCCTTCCTGCTCATTAATTTCCCACATGAAATATTTGAATCTTTTTGTTACTGAATGCATTTAAATGGATTATACGGATGTCCGTTCATTGGCTTGACGGATGGAGTCTGCCAATGGGTTGGTGGTTATCTATTTCACTAGATCAATATTATTATTTTTTTTTATATTTGATAAGTGAAGAGGCTGGAGTTATCAGCCTAACTCAATATTTTAAATATTGGGCTGGTCCGGATGCAAAGGCCCAATATGAGGCAGTTTATTTCTATTTATTGACTGGGTTATGTTTTCTAGCATTTTACTGCAACACAAAAAGGTAAGAGCAAGGCCCACTGGACAAAGACGTTAAATTAATAAACTGCGGTCAATTGTGGATCAGTTGGCTCGATTCGAACTGGGCTCAATTTGTGACTCTTATATTTTAATATTTCTCTTCCATAGCTAGAATAAGGATGCGTGGACATGATGTTAATTGTCTCGAGTTGAATACACTTTGGAATACTTGAGCTCCCTAAGGCGCTAGCTATCGTTTGTGAATAGGGGAAAATAAAATAGCTGACAAACCTTTGGGCCGAAATAACTCAGGTAAACTAGGACATTAGTCCTTACAAATGGATGATGTGTTATGTTGACTTTACAATATTGATATCAATATTATCTGGTCTATACATCAGCTCGGATATCATAATATCTCGGCCAGTTTTCTCCTAAGGATTGAACTGTTTCTGAACAAGGGTTCATAAAACAGTTACTAAGCTCCTTAGACGAGACGATTCAAGGATGATATGATAGATGTAACATGTGATTTTGACTCTCTTCTCTGACACCGCCAGCCTATAATTTATTGGATGCTAGTCTATGACATACTATTTCATGGTTTTCATTACATTCTTCTAATATATAAACTTCCCTATGTTTCATGGACAAGGTATGCACTATCTACTCCTTAAAAGCCTCCCGATTTATTCAGTTTTTCCGAGGACTAATTTAAGGATAGAGGCACTTTGGGAGATTTACCCCCTATGTGTTTTTTATTTTTTTATGTTTTATAGGCTTACGTGTATATCCAGATTAGCTTATCCAAAGAAATGACAAATTCAGACACATCATTTGGTACCTGTCTATGGGAACTTGTATTTTATCCCATTGATATATAGCCATAGGAGGCCACATTTGGCTCATCACCATCAACATCATCATTATCATCAAATATGAGACAATTATTGTTTTAAAAGTTCTGAAGGAAAAAGAAGATCCCTGTTCAACTCCAAAGATAGGATATTTCCCTATGAGGTTCTATCTTATGTATTCAGCCCTTGTATGGCTTTATTGTCATCCTAGCCCTAAATCTTGCAAAAAATTTTGAAGATGAGACATTTCTCTAGGAAGTCCTTCTCGGAGATATCAGAACTCTGAGAAAGTTATTAATCATGTGAATCCCAGCTTGCTATGGTTTTCTTGGTTTAATAGTCTATGAAAAGTTTTGAAGATAGAAACTTCCAGGAAAATACAAACCTAGATATAGCCTTCTGGATCAAGCTACGTAGCTTCCAGTTTTCCTAGGAAATTAAGCTCGTTTCTGGCTCAATGATTACTTCTCGTTTGTTTAGCTTCGTCATAGAGATTGACTCTATAAAGTCTTATCAAAATGATCTCCGAGATAGGCAACACCCTAGGGAAAGTCAGTCTAACTGCTTACGGGAAGACAATGTTAGTGTATGCCCTAAAACCAAGTTGATTTTTGGGATTTTCATATTACGCTTATTTTGTGTTATACCTATATATGTGGCATTATCTTTGTCATTTAATACTTGTTATTTATATTACTTGTTTATTTGATAAAGTCCATAAAATATTAACTATGTGTAAGAGATTGTAAGAGTTACAATGATGAGACTCTTATTACACATTAAGTTATATTTTTAAATATCCCTAGTTGTAGTATTAATGAGATTGGACATCATTAATACGGAAAGACTAGCACACACTTTGCCTCTACTTATGGCAAGTAGTTGTTGATCTCGTCAACTATAGTGTGTGACACCTAAGCTAGTATGTGAATGCTTGTTAGAGAACAAGTTCATTGGATTGATCCACTAAGAGTTGCTATTCATAGTGCCAATGAATTGTACTCTTAATGACAATGGTGTAAGTGATCCTTAGACTTGAGATTATTATGGTATCTTGAGTGTGGATTGCTATGCTTTGATTCTATTGCTCAGTGCTTGTAAAGGAGTAGCCCATACGGTAGAGATTGGGTATAGTAGAAGCATGGAAGGATAGTGAGTAATTGATATAGGATTCACTACTCCTTATTAAAAGAGAGCATATCCCAGATTAGCCACTTGTTGAAATATAACTTAAAGAATCTTTTGCACAAAAGTAAAAGTGTGACTTGAAAGAGTTGTAAGGTTATATTTTTATAGAAAGTTATATTTTGGGAACAAAAAATCATTAATTAGTCATTTAAAAGAGTGTGCACTACACTCTTGGACTAATTGAGATATAGTGTGGTGAAAGAATATTAATTATACGGTAACATTGTCATTGATAGGTGTAGTCTATCATATGACTTTCCTATTTACTTGGCTGGTCATGATGCATTGCTAGACGCCACTCATGATCTATAAGTGCAAATTAATTAATTAGTGAATTAATCATAAATGAAAGTGTTTAATTTATCTAGCTCTTAATTAATTAATTAATGAGTTATAATTTGTACCTATTGCCAACGTGAATGGAACCTAATGGGTCACATACAATAAGAATATGGTCTTTGGGTTAAATTGTTATTAAGATAAGTATAAGATACTTATGGGGTTAATTTATGTGATAAATTAACTTAAAGGACTTATTTATAAATATCTAAGTCTTGCTAGAAATTAGTTTCCTAAAAAATTAAGAAACTATTTGGTTTCCTTTTGGAATAGGTTTCCTAAAGGAATAGGATTAGCTTAAGGTAAGTTTCCTAAACCTTTTTTGGTTTCCAATTGCTCTTGTTTCCTTAAATACTAGGATACTACATCTATAAATAAGTCCATGCCTTGACTCTTGAAAGAATGATGAAACATAACACAAAATTTAGAGAGAGAAAAATTAAGAGCTTGGTGGCGGTTTTCTCTCCAAGAAAAACACCACACCTCCTTCCCTAATTGTTAGGGTTTCAACTTTTTTCTTCTTCTTGTGTTTTTCATGAATCATTCAAGGGAGCTAGCACTCAAAATGCAAGGCAAGCAAGCCCAAAGGTTCCTAAAGATCGTGTTTGTGTGGATACTATTAGAGGCTCAACACTTGGGGAGCTTTTCATGGTAGATCAACACCTTCATCGAATAGGATCTTGCTCTTTGAAGCATGAAAACCTTCTATACTTGAGGTATTTGTGCTAAACACCCTTTAATCGTATATATTATATCAAAGAGATCCATGGTTAAGGTAATAAAATTTTAAATTTTCCGTTGTGTTACTCCCCTTATTATCTTATAGTGATATCAGAGTCTCCTTTGATTATATCTATACAATTTTTGTTTATTTAATTGTCATAAATATGGATGGTTTGTTCTTGATGAAATTTGTCTCAAAATTGTTTTAGAAAAAATCAAGAGTTTGATTTTTAAGATAAGTTTTTAATTGTTTAAAAGTGTTTTAAATAATGAAGATGAGTTTTTATGGTTGTATTCAAGGTTTCTAAATTATTTTTACGTGCTAAAAGGGTTTTAATATGTTTTGATTCAAAAGAGTTTTGAAAAAGACCAAAGAATTTCAAAAACGTATTTTTTGCACACAAACCGCGTGACAAATCGCAGGTTTTTACTCGCGGTTTCACCCGTGGTTAAAATTCTGTACTTTCTGTCCACAAATTGAGGATGAAATCGTGCATGGTTGTCCCACGGTTTGTAAACCGCGGACGAAACAGCGCACATTTTGGAAAACACAAATTTTTGAAATTTTCTCTATAAAAATACTTTCCAATTTTAATTGTTAATATTTGAAAAGTTAAATTTTAGAAACCTACACCTTCTATAACTTTATTTTTGAGACATATAAATTCAAGAATATTAATCTAATTAAATTAGACCATGTGATTTACGACTAGAATTAAATAAATAAATTTATTTAATTGTTAAATATTATGATGGCATGGTGGATGATTATGGACTATGACCAATGTGATTGAATGGTTGAGTTTTTATTAATTTTGATGGTTGGCTTGTATTGGTTTTTAAAAAATAGGGCCTGCGTGTCCTGGCTTCTCCATTATTCTCATGTAATTCTCTTCTCACCTAACTCCCCTCGAATGTAACTCGAGGTTTCTTAGTCAATACATGTAATGTACATTATGTAGGTTAGATTTAGGTTTTAATTTTCTAAATTGTTTAGAGTAGAATTATATATGTAATGTACAAAGAAGATGGAGATGGAACCAAGGAGCAATCATGGAGGCTCATTAAGAGTTGACGACCTCCCAAGGAATGCATCAAGGAATTGATCATGTCCCTTAAGAATTTGACCATATATTTTCCTTAAGGCTCGAGGAAAATATCTTAGAAAAGTCCATAATCATCCACAGTTTATTGTGCATGTTTTTATTTTATATGTCGATATATTTTAATTACATGCTATGATGAGACTATATATTGTATAATTAAAATAAAATCCTTCAAATAAAATATTAAGTCACTTGCCTTCCATTATTATAGTAAAAATCATAGTTCTTGCTAAGTGTTGACATGTTGGCGTCCATCAAGATCACCTTACCTAGAGCACATTTTTTACTATGAGATATGATCTCCAAAGAATGGGTCTGACTTAACAAAAATACTTAACTTGTTGGTCTCCATCAAGGTTATGGTGTTTTTGAGGTGATGTTAAGTCAATATAGATAAGTTGCCTTCCATTATTATAGCAAAAACAAAGAGTTCCTATTAAGTGTTGATACGTTGGCCTCCGTCAAGGTCACCTTACTCAGAATATGTTCTTGCTATGAGATGTGATCTCTGAATAATGGGTATGACTTAACAAAAATACATAATGAGTTTGGCCTCCGTCAATGTTATGATATTTTTGAGGCAATGTTGGGCAACACATAAGATGTGAATATCAAGAGTTGATACCCAACTATCTAGGAGTCACAAGAGTTGTGATTGATAAAAGTTATCTACCTAATCAAAATTGCCTTTGGGGCATTGGCCTCCGTCAAACCCAAAGCTAATTAGATGGGATCCTATCCCACTAGGAATCTCTAACAGATTCTCGAATCAATATTTTGAGGGTTATTAATTTGAAGTAAAATAGTGGGACCAAACCAAATAAATTCGAATCCCACATATTTGGTTTGCGATTATAAAACGAAATAAATACTTGTACTATCTTTGCATTTGTTGTGGAATGAATGTACACATCAACACACTTATCACCCTATATCTCCATTTATATACGATTTTCTTGGACTAGTGTAAGATTTGAGAATAGTTCTTAAGCAGATTTGGCTGTGTCCTTGATACCTACTTCCACCTGTCCTATAGTGACAATTATAGTTGGGAAACAATGTGCATACAAGATGCATAAAAGATGATAATGATATTGCTACTTATATCATAATGTCATCTATAATTCCTAAGCTATAAAAGTAGCACAAATTGATAGATCTTTTGTCTGTGATTGTGCGTCTCAAAGAGTTGTCGATACACAATCTAGGACCATTAGATATGAGATATCTAAAGAGTAGTCTATCAAGGAAGAAAGGAGCACTTTATTGCTTGTCAAGGGGAAACCCAAGCGTTGTCTTCAGAAGACCCAAGTAGCTATGACAAAGATTAAAGGTGTGATTAAAATGGACAAGTCTAAGGGCATATGTTTCCAATTCAATTGGAAAGGGATTGTAAGGCTCATTTGAATACTAAGAAGATAAAGAGGCCTAGTGAAGCTTCTACTTCTAAGTATGTTTATGTTTGAGATAAATTCATCTACTAATTAAGACCATTGGGTAAAAGATACTGGATGTGGATCCCATATTTGTAAAAATATGCAAGGTCTTAAGCATGGTAGACAATAAGCAAAAAGAAAGTCAAACTACGTGTGATGAATGGAGCAAGAGTTGATACACTAGCCGTAGAGATTTGTACTCTCTCTACACTAGCCGTAGAGACTTATACTACTAATTAAGAAGCTATTTGATGCAAAGGAGGTAGAGCTTATCGAGCCCCACCAAAGAATTCTAGTTCTTCATGTTCCTAAAATGGGAAACTTCTTCCTTAGGAAAGTATATTCAGCCAATATTAATTGAATCCTCAATCTTTATTTTGGCATTTTCACATCTGGTGGGACCCCGTCACATTCCCGATATGGGGATCAATTCCCCTAGAGAATAGATATATTATAAGAATCTGAGCCAACAAGGCTTTATATATTGCTTTTGTTTTGGCAACCGGGTTAAATATATGAGTTAATGTTTGTGCAACTTTTCTAGATCCATTAATGTTTATCCATTCCCAAGATGGGTATGTACCACTAGGAGAATGTTACTATCATACATGAGTTAATTTAGATCAAAATATTCTGACCAATTCTATGCGGGGAAAGTAAAACTTTGCGCTATTAATATATAAGTTTGCAACTCCAAAGATGAGAAATTACCTCTTGGAGAATCATTAACCTTGCCAAAGCGAATTATGATTGGAAAAGAACTTAATCATGAGAAGCAAGGGTTAAAAAACTTGCTATCACAAGTCGAGCTCAAACTGAACTTAAGTTTATAGTTCATTTTCACTGATTAAAGTATCGTTTGTTATTCAATTTTGTGCATTAATTCCATTACTTTGTTATTATTAAGGCTGTTAGTATGTTGTTAACATTGTTATGATTCTGTTAGTACTCATTCTTATCATAACAAACTTGTAATAGTAATATCTTATAGTTATAGCTGTTTTATATTTGAATTATATTCGGTTGTAACACTTGTATATATAGCCTTGTACATTCTTGATCAATAATCAATAAAACAACTTTCATCTCCTTATAAGTTTGATATGGTATCAGAGCAGAATGACTACAAACACTGGTACCCAGCTCGTTGTTCCCTCCAATTCTTCTTCTTCTTCTTCTTCCTCTCCTCAACTCAACTTCTCTATCAAACTAACATTCCATAACTATCTTGCATGGAAAACGCAACTTCTTCCCCTACTTAATTTTCAAGATCTTATTGGTTTCATAGATAGGAGTAAACCAGCACCTCCTAAAACTATTATGAACACCGAAACTCCTCCCACAGCTATTCCAAATCCTGAGTTTCAAACCTGGTTCAAAAAGGATCAAATGCTTTTGCCTTGGATTCTCTTATCTCCCACTAAAAAAATATTCCCTTATGTTACCAGTGTTAACTCTTCCTATTGAACTTGGACAATTCTTGTTGCAACTTTCGGTACAATATCTCAAAACAAACAGCTCCAATTGAATATTGAATTACAAGAACTAAAGAAAAATGATCTTACCGTCACTTAGTATCTTTGTAAGGCAAAGTCTCTTGATGATCAACTAGCGGCAGCAGGTGGGCCTATGACCCCAGCTGAATTCAATGCTAGAATATTGGAGGTGATTTTAAAGGTGTGATCAATGGTTTAAATTTGTGAGTTGAACCCATCAATTTTGATGAGTTACATAGCAAACTGGTTTCACACAAAATTCTTCTTAAGGCTAATACTGAATCTTATTCTGTTAACTTTGCTTACAAACCACCTTTATTGCCTACTCCTTCTAGATTTCAAAATTCTCCTCAAAAATTTCCTCAAAAACCACAATCTCACGGCTTCTATAATAATCAACCTCTATTCAACAACAAATCCCAAAAGGGCATTGCTTTTCAAATCTATGGTCTCACTAACCACACTACAAACACTTGCAAACATCGATATCAACAATTCAATGACTCCTTCAAGACAAATCGTCCACAGTTCCGATCCCCACCTACACCGCAAGCTAATATTGGTATTCAACAACCATATCAAACACCAACACAGCCATTTCAACAGACATTTCAAGCCCCAATGCAGCCCACTTATGTGGGACAATATGCTAGTTCCTCTATTCAACCATGGATTGCTGATACTAGAGCAACTGCCCATATTACTCTGGACCTCAATGCTCTTGCACTTCCACAACAATATGGTGGTAATGAACAACTTGTAATCGGTGATGGTAAAGGTTTGTCTATTTCTCATTTTGGTAATGCATAGCTCTCCTCGAATTCTCAAAATTTTCTTTTATCCAATACTTTACATGTTCCACAAATCTCTAAGCCATTAATTTCTATTCAAAAGTTTTGTCTTGATAACAATTGTTATTTTGGATTCTAGCCTTTTTACTTTTTTGTTAAATCTCAGACCACAAAGCAGGAGCAATTGAAAGGAGTGAATGAAAATGGCTTGTATCATTTCCCTTGATCAGCTAGATCAAGTCCTACGGCCTTTCTCACCGAATCAACGTCAGAAAATTCTTTTGATACTTGGCATGCACGTCTCAGTCATCCTCACACTTGTATTGTTCTTCAAGTAGCTAGAGCAAATAAATTATCCGTATCTCATAAAGATCATGGGAGTCTTTGTCAATCTTGTTCTTTGGGAAAATTGTCTAGAATTCCATTAGCTTCTGTTGAACATCACAGTACTACACCATTTGAAATTATATACTCTGATGTTTGGGAACTATCTCCAGTATTCTCAAATGTTGGATTTAAATATTTTGTTTTGTTCATTGATGACTTTACTCTTTTCAGATGGCTTTTCTTCCTTAAAATAAAAGTGAGGTGTATGACGTCTTTCTTAACTTCAAAGCTCTCATTGAAAACCAATTTAATACAACTATCAAAGATTTCCATTCTGATTGAGGTGGGGAGTATCAGCGGTTAAATAAATATTCTAAGACTCAGGGCATTGTTCACCAAATAGCTTGTCCTTATACTCATGAGCAAAATGGGGTAGTTGAACAAAAAATAAGACATATTGTTGATACTGGATTACCACTCCTTACTCACGATTCTCTCAATTTTCGTTACTAGCTTTTTGTTAATTTGATACCACCATTTCTTTGATTAATGGAATGCCTACTCCCACTCTAAAAAATGCATCCCCCTTTTTTAAACTCTATGGAAAGAGTCCTAATTATCATGATCTTAAAATCTTTGGTTGTTGTGTTTTTCCTTTATTAAGACCTTAGAACTCACATAAATTTCCATTTAGTACAAAGCCGTGTGTTTATCTTGGTCCATCTTTATCTCACTGTGGTCATCGTTGCTTAGATTTAGACAATGGTCGGATTTACATTGCACGGCATGCCAAATTTGATGAATCTCAATTTTCTTGTAAAACAAACATGTGCTTATAGAATCATGAGAATTCCAAGTTTGGTCAAGACTCTTCTAATTGGTTACAACTGATTACTAGTCATGAAATTTCAATCTCATCAGGTAACTTTTCTCACTCTCCCAATACCATTCAAACTCTTGATTCTCTACCCCAACCAACCTCTTCCTTATCTCCTACCAATTCTACTTCTAACACCTTACCACACATTCACACTTCCTTTTCTACTGCTTCATCTACATCGATCACTCCTATTCGCACACATTCTATGAAACTTCGTCCCTCTACCATGGCCAAATATGTAACACCCTAGAAATTCATGCCAAAATCCATTTATTTTGTATTATGTTCATTAGAAAAAAAAAAGAAGGGCCGAATTAGTGGAAAAAAATAATAAGGAATGATATTCTATTTTACTAGCATGTTGTACCATTACCCTTAAGATTTGTACCTAGAATGTCTTGCAAGATTAAGTGTAGGATAAATGACAAAAATCTCTTCAAATTATACTTGGCCAAGTGGAGCTTTATTTGCAAGAAAGTCAAGCTTTACTTTTGGTTTTGTCATGCTTTGATTGGTCACCACTTTTCCAATTTTCCTTCAATTCTTTTTCACTTAGCTTAACTTATTTTTTTTCTCTCTTTTCTTCACTTGGCCGGTTTCTCTCTTCTCTCTTTTCTCTCCATTTGCTTTCATTTTCTTGGAGCTTTTGCTTCTATTTGATCACTTTTCATCCATAGAAATTGAGTTAATCTTCCTCCTAAGCAACAATCTTGCCTTATTAAAGGTATTTCCCAAGAACTTCTCTTTTTATTTCAAGTAAAAGATCATAGTTTTCTAGCTTCTAAGCCATGTCTTTATTGTTAAGTATGATTTATTTTAGCCATGAAATATGAAGTTTTATTCCATGAATATAAGGTTTATGGACTTGTATGCTTGTAGATAGTGATTTAAACTTGAAATGGCATGAATTAAGGATGATTTAGTTGAAGAAACTTGGAGTAGTTTAGGTGTTTTTGTGATGAATTTGGGTGAAATTGAAGTGAGTTTGATGTGAAATTGGTAGAACTACTTGAGATTGGGTTGTTTGGATGTTTTTCTTGCAGGTTAAAAATTTTGGGTTAGTCCGATTATAGGGGAAGTGCTGCCGAAATTTCGGTAAAACCTAAGAAATAAAGTGATTAGGCTATGATTTAAAGCTTTATAAGCTGTAATTTAGTGATTAGAACGTGCAGAAATTTTCGTAGATTAGCTATTAGTGAATTGAACCTTTCCGATCAAAACCCTAAAAGTTAGAAAAACCCTAACTTCGAAAACCCTAAACCCTAGGGTAAAACCCTAAACTCCAAAACCCTAGAAATTAAACCCTAGAAAGACTTGAGGTATTTCTCAAATTTTCTTATCGAATTACTTAGATTTTTATCCGGTTTTTATACGACTATTTTCTTTTGAATTTCAGGCTCCGGAAGTGAAACCCGACCGTATTACGAAATATTTTCTTAAGCACTTAAGGTGAGTGTTCTTATGTGTGCATGATGCATGAAATGCCATGTAATACTTGACGTTATTATTTCGATGCATGAAATGATATGTTATACTTGACATGATTATCTAATGAAATGTGTTACTTGAGGAAAGATGTGTACTTTATCGCATCTATTCCGCAATGTGTTACATGCTTTCACTATCCAATGTGTTACTTGTGCGTGAGACTTCCGTGACTAACTTTACCGTTACTTCACGGATAGTCAACCCAGACAGGCTTGGGAGGATATAAGGTGCTGGGTGTTTTAGGGCGTGTTGTTCTTTCCCTTTTGAGTTGTGAATCCTCAAAGAGGCCAACTCCGGATTGAACTTTCTTGCGTGTTGGCCCTCCAAGGTTGAGATTACTCCCTGGATGTGGTAGCCTGTACGGAGGTTATAAGGTGAACGGTGGTTAGGGCTTGCGTGATAATACTGGCATGTCCTTTGATAAAGACCTGAGCTATTATCTCGGTCCTAACATCATGGTTACATGAACAGTACTTGCTTCTCCTGCGGTTGAGCTTGCTCCCGTAGTTGAGCCCTGTATCCGCCATTGACTACTTGTTAATTAAATTGTTCATAACCTGTCTATTTACCTTGTCAATTATCTTGTTCCATAAAATAATGAATTCCTGGTATGATTGCATGACTTGGGCACTCACTAGACTATTATAACTCATCCCGTTCATTTATTTTCTTTAACCAGGTTTTCCAAAAGACTAAAGCTGGAAAAGCTGCTTTTGGATATAGTAAATGTTTTGTTCATGTATTTTGATAGCCTAACTGTGTAGGCTTTTATTGTTAATACTATGTATATTTTGAGATGTAAACTTCTTGTGATACTGGTATTTTAGAAGGAATTAAATGAATGTATTTCATCATGAATGTATTTTATTTTGAGTTAAGTATGCTTGGATGTTCCGAGTGAGTGCTTGATTTGAGTCCTGGCGAGAGCCAAGCAGGTAGTCCGCTAAGCCCTTTGGTGCGCCTCTAGGTAAAGTGGGGCTGTCACAAAATAAGTTACTCGTTTATCAAAAACTTCACTTGATCAATTTAAACACCAAACCGAACCTGCCACTTTCAAACATGCTCAAAAATTCAAAGTTTGGAGAGATGCAATGCTTGATGAATACAATGCAGTCATTCATAATCAGACATGGTGCCTTATCCTGAGACCATCGAATCATAATGTTGTGGGGAACAAATGGGTATTCAGAATCAAAAGGAATCCAAACAACTCTGTTTCATGCTATAAAGTACGTCATGTTGCAAAGGGATATGATTAGCGATCAGGAATAGAATATGGAGAGACATTTAGTTCATTATTTAAAACAACTACTATTCGACTATCATTGCTTTGTTGCCATGCGTAGCTGGTGTTTGAAACAAATTGATATTTCTAATGCTTTCTTACATAGTTTTCTGCAAGAACTATTTTCATTGAACAACCACTAGGATTCATTGATTCCAACAAATCTGATCATGTATGTCAACTTCAGAGGTCACTTTGTGGTTTAAAACAAGCACCTCGAGCCTCGTCTCAAAGGCTCAATTCCTCTCTTGATCACCTCGGCTTTCAGGTTTCAAAGGCTAACTCATCACTTTTTGTTTTTCGTCAGGGTGTTCACACTATTTTCATGTTGGTATACATTGATGATATCCTCATTACGGGGTCCTCTACAATAGTAATTGACTAGTTTCTGTGTCAGCTAAAATTAGAATTTTCAAGAAAAGATATTGGTCAGCTATCATTCTTTCTCGAGGTTGAAGTTTCACAAGATTCGAAGGGTGTTTATCTTCATCAACGCAAGTATCTTCAAGACTTGCTGGTTAAAACGGCTTTGCAAGATGCCAAAGGTTGTCTCACTACAATGTGCACTTCACCGAGATAAACCTGAGCTTTATAGGCAGGTTGTTGGCGCTTTACAATATGCAATATTTACAAGGCCTGATATTGCCTTTCCTGTAAATTGTCTCTGTCAGTATATGCATCAACCAACTGATGTACATTGGGGAGAAGTAAATCGACTTCTTCGCTGTTTGAAGCACACCATTGGTTATGCTCTTTTCTTTGCTAAAGATTCTTCAAACGATTTATAATATTTCTCTGATAGTGATTGGGGAGGGGGGTTGTCCTAATGATAGACGGTCTACTAGTGGTTATGCTTTATTTAGGCCAATCCATCATTTCTTGGAGTGCTAAAAAGCAGCCTACAATTGCTCATTCATCTTCTGAAAGTTAGTACAAAGCTATTGCTAATGCTATAGTTGAATTGCTTTGGATACAATCTCTTCTTAAAGAAATTGGCCAGTCACCATCATCAAAGGCAATCTTATGGTGTGATAATATTGGAGCAATTTACATGTCATCAAATCCAGTTTTTCATGCTCGTACCAAGCACATTGAACTTGATTATCACTTTGTCCGATAACATGTAGCTCTTGGAAATATTCAAATTGGTTTCCTTTCAACAAAAGATCAACTGGGAGATATCTTTACCAAGCCACTGAGGGTTCGGCTGTTTCAACTTCATTGCTCAAAGCTTCGATTACATCCTCACCCACCATTGACTTGAAGGGGGGTATTAAGGCTGTTAGTATGATGTTAACATTGTTATGATTCTGTTAGTACTCATTCTTATCATAACAAACTTGTAACAATAATATCTTATAGTTATAGCTGTTTTATATTTGAATTACATTCAGTTGTAACACTTGTATATATACCCTTGTACATTCTTGATCAATAATCAATAGAACAACTTTCATCTCCTTGTAAGTTTGATAGTTATGAAGATTATCTATTAACTTATGAACTCTTGTTTTTGCATAAATTCTTATAGATGATTTGCTAAAAAAAGGGGACCAAGATTGCCTTATTACAACAAGAGAAAAAAGAAGCCAAGAAATAATAAAAAATGTTTATTGACAAATCCTTGATATAAGTTGGAGGAAGAAAGGGTAAAAAGTCATAGAGAACCAGGACTTTCAGCAAGAAGTCAATCTCTCTCTTTTTGAATAGCCTACAGTTTAGCCTCTACTTCAAGTAGATGCTGGGTAAGGTTTTCCTTCTCATCCTTAGTTTGTCTTAGCTGAGCCATCGCTACTCGAGCTTAGTGGCTTTATGCTCAGCCAGATAAGCTGCATCCTTTTGCTCTAGTTGAGCTACCATCTCGGTAGAAAAGCATGGGCCTACAAAATAAAAATAGTTAGGATAGAGAAAGCATCCTAAAAATTTGGCAATTAAAGAATTTCATTACCATAGCCATAGAAACGCAAAAAATGGTGGATAAAAGTGGAAGCAAACAAACCCTGGGCGTACATCTCTTCCCGGGACAGAGTAGACTTCATCAACCACTCTTTGGTGACGTCGTAATTGGCAGAGCAATCATTGATTCATAAGTTTCACTTAGGATAAAACTGGAAAGCGGGAATAGTAGAGTCCTGTGCTGGGAACTCTAAGGAAGGGACAACATTAAAGTTCCATAAGGAACTGCCAATGGGGTTAGTTGGAAGAGGAGAATTCCAACTAGCATTTGAACATGAACCTCCATAGACAACTGTAGAGGTTTCCTCCTCAGGATTTCTCTTGTGTGAAGAAAAACCAGCTATGGTAGAAAGCGAGTAGAAACACTAGTGAGAAAGTAAAAAGAACTTGGAGAAAAACACAAACTTGAGAAAGTTTGAGATAAGATAAACATATAATCAAAAGACCTTAGGATATTTATAGGAAAGGGTTGGAGATTAATCACCAAAGGTTGGGAAAACGAAGAGTCTATCATTATGACAATTAATGGGAACATGGAAGATCAAAGATAATTATGATGACATTTAATGAAAACATGGAAGAATGTGATGCTAAAAAGTCGCACCCTTGCAAAATCATGTCAAAGGTCGTTACAAGACCTAAGGAAGATGAAATGTGAAAATAAGTCTGAGAAAAGAACTCAAGTGTGTTTTCTATGATAAGATCAGGAAAATTAGTGAAGGGTTGATAATAAATGATAATAGTTTAATAGTTTGTCATTATATCAAGAAGATTGGAATTAATCATAAGGGAAGTCCGGTCATGATGTCCCGCTAAATTGGCCTAGAAGTGTTCTTTGTTGTTAAATAATCTCAGTGGAAAAAAAGGTTTCCCGAAAAGGATTGACTTTTTGATATGGTAACAAACAAACATTGGGAAAGACCACCAAGTTCATTGTACTCAGGTAGAGCTCATAACTCGTTAAGAAGTGGTTCAGGAATAGGAAATAACATCTTAGTTAGTTTGGTTTCATAAAGATTAAATCTTGACAGAAAAAGACATGGGGCTAAACTCGAGTTGAGAGAGCCCCTCCTCAGGAAAGATACTAATCCATGTTGAATCCAAAACGCTCAAAGATCAAAAGTTGTAAAGTCAATTCCTTCACGAGTTTACCCAAAGAAACTTTTAGCATTGGATCTGAGATGAGAAACAAATGAAGATGTTATCATTATCTCAACCATCTTTATTATTTCGAGTAAAATTACACTTCGATACTCCTAACATTTAAGATAACAATCGTGACAAGGCAGCTCTTGATTTCCTAGAACATGGTTCGCCAATATATTAAGGAAACAATGGTGGCATTTGTTCTGCCTATTCTATGATTTGATACCAAAGGTATGGTGACCAGAATCGCCTTGATCTTACATCTACTCAACTCGGCTACAAGAGCTCGGTTTTGTAACATTACCTCGGGAAAAAAAGTCGTATGTAAAGTTGCTGGGCTAAGAACTGTCGAACCTAATTTGAACAGGTTTATGATCTAATTGATATAATTATACAAACATTGTTTTAGCATTGCAAATGCCCAACCAAAAAGGGCATTCTTGTGATGATTGTACTGTTCAAATTTAAGTTCAACTGCAGACTCATACTTTCATGATTAAAGATTGAGTTGGTCTAAGCTAATACTTGATATCAACTCAAAGTATGAATCTAAAATATAAATCAAGGCATTGGTCCCGAAGTCTTCCTTTTATCTAATTAAAGTAGATACGGAGAAGATGTCATGGAAGTAATCTTCTTTTGGAAGTCGGGGCAAGATTACAATTTTGCACTTGTTTGGATAATAAATTTCACACTTCGAGTGTTCATGTTTGCATCAAGAGAAGCAATTCAAAGACATGCAATATTGGCAGATATTGAAATAAAGAGATTTCATTCATCATATTTTGGGAAGGTAACCCGGAATACAAGATTACAGAGAAACAGAAGAGTATTCTTTGGACAATTGAAAGAAATAAAGATACAAATTACAAAGAATAGCTGGAATCAGTAAAATAGAAATCCAATGACTTCTCTTCTTCAATACTCGGGAGTGCACTCTCAGAAGGTACTTCAACTCACAAGAATCTGATGCTTGAGATGAAACTACCTTGGTGTGTGCCATGGTGTAGATTAGGTATGGCAAATAAGAACAAATGCACACAAATCAAGTAATAAAAACCTAATCACCCAACTATACGGCAAGTGCACGGGTCTATTGTAGTGCTTGGACTATTAGGTGTCGAATCTCATGAGAAATCAAATATGTGCAACTACTAAGACTTTTTCACTAACTTACTAACTTTTATTATCTAAACATAAACAAATCAAGAGTGATTTGGGGTCACTTCAATAGAATAGGCAAATGATTAAGAACTTTGTGAGAATTCAATGCAAAAAATCCTAAAACATAGAATCCACTAATGTATCATGCATGAATGGCTTGCTAAGTGTTACCTTGCTTTGTTTAAAATTCAATTCCATAAGTGTCAAAACTAGATCTCTCTATGAAATGACAAGATTTCAACTATTCCCATGATGAAATCTTACTAAAACAAGAATTGTGTTGATTCATTTAAGCATCCATTATTCTCATATGAATAACTCAAGTATTACTTTTTCATTTTTCATTGTTACATGCATTTCTCAATGTCAAGTAGCAACTAAACGACTTGTTTAAGTTGGCCTTGCAAAAACAAGTGTTAAAACTTGAATAAGTAAACAAGCAAATGCAAGCTTAGCAAGTTTTGATAATTTAAGTCATGCTTTTGGATTCATTAGCTTCATCTATATTTTAGATGAAACTTTTAGTGAATCATGACTAGTGAAACTACTAAAAGCACCAAAGTTCAATTATCAAAGCAAGAAATTCATATCAACAATGAAAAAGGAAAAGAGAAAGAGTTAAGAATTGCTTCAACCAAGTTGTAACAACTTCTCTTCTTATTCACCTTTCAAAAGTTGAACTTCACAAAGCTTCTCTTACAATTTTCCTTACTATTCTATTGAAGGATGAAGAGAATTCTACTTAATTCTCTACCAAGCTAGTATAAAACTAAACGGTTAACAACTTATTTTCTATCCTACCAAGATTAGTTACAAATGCTTTACAAATGACTTCTATTTATAGACAAGATATTCTTACAAGTCATTTTCCTAACTTGCAATGGCATTTAATGCATGAAATGATGAAGATTTGTATGAGATTCCAAATTGGCTCAAAAAGTCTTCATTTATGTTGTCAATGAAATCTCCAACTTGCAAAACCCTATCTCCATCTGAAAAGGTCTTAGAAAACAGCTGGACGAATGATGCAAGTTGCAAGCGCTAGAATCTGCTAGCCGACATCGATCCGTGGGTGGCATTCACGGGTTAGCTGACTTGCGAATCCAACTGCGGATCACTTATTGTGGTCCCCACTTGATTTTTCTAATTTTGTTGGCCTAGAATCCACATGTGCAGACCTTTCAATGTATTTTACTTTGATGAAGATTTAGACCTTCCAAGTATTTTTGCACAATTATCTTTTCAATTTTCATCCAATTAATTTATTAACCTAACCCTTTGAATCATCTTTGGTTTTGGTTTTCCTTGACTCCAATTGATCCAATTTCAGTTCAACTGTGATGAACCTAAAATTTTGTGCAAAAATTATACATTAATTTGCTCAAAATAAAGATTCCGTCTTAAAACCCTAATTGTATAAATAGTTAAAAAATGAGTCATTTGTAATCTAAATTATCATAATAATATTAAAATGACACCAAAAAATATAATAAAACATATAATAATATTAGTAAATTTATTACTTATCAAACTCCCCCACCCTTGAATCATTGCTTGTCCTAAAGCAATTGGAAAATCAAAAGATCAAACTATGATTCAAGTATTAAAATAACAATTGCTACCATATTGAATATAATTCTACAAATCAAAGTAAATAGACATTATGCAATTCCTTGTAGTGCTTTTAATACTCATCATACCAAGTAAAAGGGAAGTAATTATATTAAGATTAAAGCTTATTCTACCAAATTTGCTTGCCTTACAAAATTTTACATAATAAGTATTCAATATGGACAATCATATTTATCTCAATTTGCACACAATAGGGACATATTGCATTTGTATTTACAAGTGTTTTTTGATGCGAAAGTCGACATTTGTAGATGAAACCCTTGGTTACTCAACACATTGATCATTTAAACCCCTTTTTAGCTGTAGTTTGAGAAGTGAAATTGTCTTTTGATGAAAAGATCGACATTGGTTGATGAAGATCCCTTATTACTCGACAATTCACTTTCAATCAAACTTGCTATGCATACTCATAATTCAATTGCCGTTTGACGCAAAAATTGACATTTTGTGATGAAGATTCTTGGTTACTAAGAAATTTGAATCATTGGAGTAGAAGTAAACAAATATTCATCTTTTTGCTCATAATATATTTGTCCCTTAATTCAAATAATGCATAAGTAC
Source organism: Mitragyna speciosa (assembly GCA_024721245.1). Lineage (NCBI taxonomy): Eukaryota > Viridiplantae > Streptophyta > Magnoliopsida > Gentianales > Rubiaceae > Mitragyna > Mitragyna speciosa. The sequence continues at coordinate 22,633,525 of CM045561.1, forward strand.
ACTTTTTGTCCATATCTACCACTTAGGAATGTAAAATTAAGTCAAGAAAAGAAATTTGTAATCAAACATACTAAATCAAGACATAATTACTGTAAAACCCTAGAAGCTTAAAACCACTTAGTTTCTATGTTATGAATGTTAATTGTAAAAAATTTCTTATTAGTTGTTATTGTATGATTTTCTTTTATAATTTGATTTCTTGAATTATTGTTAATACATGTTTAATGATAATCATAGGAAAATTCCACCAATTAAATGTTACCACCCAAGTTTAGATATTTAGAAAAGTAAGGCCACCTATTACTTAGATATTTGGAAGATTATGCCACCTAGCACCATGAATGGCCATCTATTATTAGCTTTCACTTTTACCAATTCTTTTCAATTTTTGGGCTCAAATTTCCTTGCATATTTCTCTCCCTTGGCCGGCCACCCTATTGCCCAAAGTACTCTTCAATTTCAACTATTTTAAACACTTAAAAGATTAACTTAATCTTTCCCCAAAAGCTAAACCTAACTAGAAAAGAAATCCCCACAAATTTCAACAAATTCTCTCCAAGTTTCAAGCTTAAGTCTTGCTTAAAAGTTGAAGGTTCTTAAGGGACTAATCATCCACTCTTCTTCAACAAAAACCCTACCTATTTTGAGGTAAACTCATCAAGAAACTTCAAGTTCTTTCAAGCTTTATTAGGAGAGTTCTTATGTTTTTCTTATGATTTCATTAAGTACTTAAGATTTCTGGTTATATTTTGTTCTTTTGATTACATATATGAATATTTATGCTCATGATTATGAGCTTTTCCCTTGTTTTGATCCTTTCCTTGACGGTAGAGTAACTATGTTATTACCTACTTTCTTTGTAATTCAATGCCCTGAATTAGTTTACTTGTTCATTTAAACTTCAAAACCACTTCAAACACATTTCAAATGATTCAATTAAAATGTTTAACCCTTCTAAACACACTAAACACAAAAGATATGAGATTTGGGTATCCAACATCCAAGTTTAAACATGAAAACTCAAAGATTGCATCAATGCTTTCAAGTTCAAAATTCAAAACTGAACTAAACTAACATTCTAAAAACAACATAATCAACTCAAGAAAAAAACTTAAAATACCAAAAACATTGGGCTGCCTCTCAACAAGCACTTTATTTAAAATCAATAGCTAGACTCATTTGTGTATGCTTCACAAGGTAGGACCATAACCCAAAGAATTCTTCACTTCTCTGGGTGTAGTTATGTCAATGAAGTGCACTTGGTCCTTTCATCTTGGCTTTCTTCTTCTTGTACTTCCATGTCCTACAAATGAAAAATTTGGCACATCATCATCAAATTCATCAATAAAATACATGTCAAAAGTAGAAGATGGATGTTTTATCACGTCATTAAATTCAAACGCTACTTCCTCATCTCTTACTTTTAACTTAAGTGTGCCATTTTTCGCATCATTGATTGCACTAGTGGTAGCAAGAAAAGGTTTACCAAGTATATTAGGCATATTAAAATCATCCTCCATATCGAAAACAACAAAGTCTACTGGAATGATTAATTTGTCCATTTTCATTAAGAAATTTTCAAGAACACCAAGTGGGTGCCTAATGGACCTATCGACTAGTTGCAAAGTGATGTTTGCGCTTTTTACTTCTTTAAAACCTAGCCTTCTAGCGATTGACATAGGAAGTAATGAAACACTAGCACCTAAATCACACAAAGCATTGGAAAAATTAACGTCACCAATAGTACATAGGATAGAAAAACTCCTTGGATTCTTGAGTTTTTGTGGTAATTTGTTTTGTATCTGAGCACTACATTTCTCCGTTAGTGCTATTGTCTCAACGTCATTAAGACTTTTCCTTCTTGTCCAGAGGTCCTTAAAGAATTTGTTGTACTTGGGAACCTGCAAAAATGCATCTACAAAAGGAATGTTAACATGCAATTGTTTAAGCATTTGTGCAATTTTTTTCAATTCCCTTTCTTGCTTATCATTTTTAAGCCTTTGTGGAAATGGAACTTGTAAAGGAATAGGAATAGATTGTGAATGAAATTTCATATTTTCAACATCAACTTCATTATCATTTACTATTTCTTTTTCCTTTTTTGTCTTTTTCATCTCTTTCACTTCCATATTCTTCAATAATTGGTTCACTAAGCACTTTACCACTCCCTAAAGCAATAGCTTGGACTTGTTCCTTAGGATTTATTTCGGTTTTACTTGGTAACTCCCCTTGTTTCCTAAGGTTCATTTGTTCCGCTATTTGAACAATTTGATTCTCTAAAGATCTTGCCATTCCATGAGTTCTACTTTCAAATTGCTCAACCCTTTCCATCACCTTCTCATTAGCCACCTCCCAAGCTAGTTTATTTTGTGAAAATCTGGGTTTTGTTATCATTTTAGGCTCCCTCCATCCAAGATTTGGATGGTTTCTCCACCTGGGTTGTATATATTTGAAAAAGGGTTGTTAGAAGATGAAGGTTTATAGTTATTGACATATTGAACTTGTATACATGTAGATGGATCACGAGAATCTCCACACAAATGACAATATGCAACACTACTTGATGAATTTTCACTACTTGAGAAATCTCTTTTGAAACATTCATTATGTTTTGCATTTGAACACGTAACATATCTAAAATATCAATTTCAGACATACCTTGAGGTCTTCTATTAATACCTCTTTTATTAGCCCATTTGTAGTAGTTTGCCGCCACTTTTTCTATCAACTCTGGGGCTTCTTCCGCCGACTTTGCCATCAGAGCTCCCCCTGCAGCTACATTTATATTGATTTTTGTTAGATAATTAAGTCCATTATAGAATGTTTGTACAATTAATCAATTAGAAAGTCCATGGTGTGTACATTTTCTTTTTAGGTCCTTAAATCTCTCCCAAGCTTCATAGAGAGATTCTCCTTTACATTGGTTAAAACTTGTTATGTCAATATGAAGTCTCGCAGTCTTTCTCGGTGGGAAATATTTGTTCAAGAATGCTTTTAAAAGTTCTATCCAAGTTGCTAAGGTATTTGGTGGTAATGATTGAAGACATTGCTTGGCTTTTTCTCTTAATGTGAATGGAAATAATCTAAGCCTTATGGCATCTTTGGAAATACCATTTAATTTAATTATGTCACATATTTCCATAATCGAATGATTGAAGTCATTGCTTACCTTTTTCTCTTAATGAGAATGGAAATAATCTAAGTTTTATGGCATCTTCAGAAACACCATTTAATTTAATTGTGACACATATTTCTATAAAATTTGCCAGGTGAGTATGTGGATCTTCATTTATACTACAACCAAATTGGTTTTGTTAAACCATTTGTGTCATGCCCCATTTTTCGAAAGGAAATAATAAGATGTAGTGAGAGTCGGGAAAAAGGAAAAGGAAGAATTAAATGTGGTTGTGTTTATTGAAAAAAGAAGCGTGTAAATTTTTGTAAAAATAATTTTTAGAAAATGCTTTGTAAAAGATGATTCGATAAAAATGTGACAAACAAATGCTTTATTTAAAAAATAAAAGAAAAAGGGCCTAAAATGGGACTTTGAAAATGCGACGGTTTTTTGGGCCCGAAAATAGAGTCTAAAAAGGGTTTTTTAGTAAAAAGGAGTCGCCACTTGGTATTGAGTTTTGGTGTACCAAGTCACCAGAAAATATTTTATAAAAGGTAAGAAAATCGAGAATGATTTATTTAGAAAAATGATTTGAGAAAAATGTAAGAAAAGCGATAAAAACCCTTTTAGACAACTCCAGGTCTTTGAAAACAAGAGAAAAAGGTTCGGGAGTCACAGTTGAAGAAAGGGAAGGCAAAGGCTCGCGCCTAAGGCACCCTTTCAACCTAGCCGAAACTAGTTGCGAGGTTTAGTCTAAATTTTCCTAATATAACCCTAAGATTTTATCGCATTTGGATGCAACTATATGAATGCAAATCTAGTCCTAAAATGGGTAGTCGTTAAGGGACCAAATGTTCCATTGAGGTTTGGTCGGGATTATCGCATTAATTGCGAAACTCGAATGTAGACCTCGACGGAGTCACGAGTTTAGATGCAAAATGGAATGCAAAAGAAAAGAAAAATAGTAGTATAGATAGTAAGTGAACAAAGAAAGTAGGGATGCAACATAACGGGTACGGGGGACGAATGGACTCGTGACTAACTGTTCCTACTCACGGAGGGGGGAACGACATGTACGCCATCGCTTCCCTACGTGAGTAGATGACTATTTCTAGTCAAATCACACAAATGACCTAAAATTCTATGTGTAGTGGAATCTAAATGTTATGCACCAAATAGATGTTAAAATAGATAATAAATGATAAAGTATATAAAAATCATACAAAATGGAAAAGGCCTAAAAAGAAAAAATGTGTGTGAATAGTCATGGAATGCACACAAGAAATGATTCTAATACTAAAATGACCTAAAGGCCTAGCATTGGACTAGCCTATTTTTCTAAAAATTCTCCGCTAGCGTTGGACTAGCGAAGAAACCGAAATTAACCACAACTAGCGTTGGACTAGTGTGGCGACGATACACATATATAATAATAAAGCAAGTAAATTAAATAAAGCATAGATTGAAGCAATAATCACATAAAAGCACATAATAGCACATAGGAGCACATAACACATAAGCATGATATTCTAGATGCAAAGTCTAAAGAAAGCGAATAAAACACATAACACACATAGCACACAAAGCACACAAAACCCTAACTATTACACCGGGAAAAGCCTAACTACAATCTAAAAAATAAAATAAAAGGTAACCTATCTAGCCTATCTATTACATTTTCTATCTAAAATACATAAGATTTTTATTAAATAGATAACACATAAACTATCTATTACATTAACTATCTAAATACAAAATTTTTGCTAAATAGAATATTACCTATCTATTACATTTCTTTGAATAATCAAAAATTAAATTCGAGTAAATAATATGACATAAATAAATAAACACTCACATATGGATAAAAATTATAAGCACAAAGATACATGAAAACACATAGAAAAACACATTGGAGCACGTAAGAGCACATAAAGAAAAATAAAAGGATAATAGAGGTACCTCCCATTCGTAAACCCAGTACAAATTGCTAAGAAAATCAACAAACACGTCAAGGTACCACTATTTAAAGTATAAAATATGAAATACTTAAAATTGGGGATAAAATGTCAATTTCGAGCAAGTTAGGGGTTTAGAATAAAATTCTAACAAATATCTAGGGCTTAGAACTAATATTTCAACAAGTATAGGGACTTAAACTAAAATTCCAGCAAGTATAGTGAGCTAAAATAAAATTCCAGCAAGGTTGGGGGGACAAAAATAAAATTCCAGCAAGCATTCTAGGGCAAAAAATAGAATTTCCAGCAATGTTGGGGGGACAAAATAAAATTCCAGCAAGCATTCTAGGGCAAAAAATAGAATTTCCAGCAATGTTGGGGGGACAAAATAAAATTCCAGCAAGCATTCTAGGGCAAAAAATAGAATTTCCAGCAATGTTGGGGGACAAAATAAAATTCCAGCAAAGTTAAAATATATAAAATACAATTTCCACCAAGTTTTGAACCAAATTGCAATTTTAAGCAACATTCAAGGTTCAATTTGTAAATTATAGCCACATTAAACACCAATTTGTAGTATCCAACAATAAAAGGGGGTAAAACAAAATTTTCAGAAATATTTAAAGGTAAAAATGTAATTTTAGAAAAGTATAGGGGTCACAATATAATTTTATAAAAATATAGGGGTCAAAATGGAAACTTGAAAAATGTAGGGGCCAAAATTATAATTATATCAAAGTTGAGGGACCTAAATGCAATTAATTGGGACCTAATTGCAAAGAAAATTAAATTATGGGGGTCAATCTATAAAAAACAGAAACTTAAATGCACAAATCAGATTTTATCGGGGCCACAGTGACATTAATAAAAGTATAAGGACTGTAAAATAAATGGCTATTATTAATTAAAATCAAATTAGAAAACTAAACCATCAAAACGACGTAGTTTCACTAAAACTCTTTTTTTTTTATCCGGTTTCTCTTTTTTTTTTCTTTTCTTTTTTTTTTCTATTTCTCTCTTCTTCTTTTTTCTTCTTTCTTCTTTTCCAAATTTCTTTTCACCTCTTTTCTTTTTCTTTCTTTCTTCCTTCTTTTTCTCTCTTCTTTTTCCCCTGGTTCTTCTTCCCCCCCCGATTCTCTCTCTCGGATCCTCTCCGGTCCGGTCTCACTCTCACCGGATTCTCTCTCTGTCCCTCTCTATTTCTTTCTCTCTCACTCGATCAGTCTTCTTCTCGGCGGACTTCCCTTTCCCGGCCGGTCTCTCTTTCTTCGCCGACTTCCTGTCCGGCTCCCTCTCTCTCTCTCTATTCTCTCTCTCTTCTCTATCTCTTGGCTCTCTCAGTCTCTCGGTCCCTTTCTATCTCTCTCTCTCTTTCCTGTCTGATTCTCTCTCTCCCGGTCAGTCTATCTCTTACGAACTAAAAATCAAAACCCACAAATCAAGCCCTCAAAAACTCTCCCCAAAAAACAAAGCTCAAAATTCCCCATAAATCTTTCAATAATCTATGATTCAATAATTGAAATAAAAGGCCAGAGTATTTACCTGATGATAGAGGAGGTGGTGGCGTGGGTGATGGAACTATTTTGAGCCTTTGTTTTCTTCTTGCAGGTAATTGGAGATGCTGGTGGTCCGGTGGTGGTGAGAATTGCAGTGGTGGTGACAGGGGCTATTAGGTGGTTATTTTTGATTGATTTTGTGGCTAGTTGTGTCCTTGATCGTGTGAATGTGTGTATGTACGTGCTAGTGTGTGAATATGTGGACTGTGTTGTGTGCGATTCGGCTGTATGTGTGTGAGTGTGTGCTGGAATGCATGCGATTGTGGGTGTTTGTGTGTTTGTTCCGTGTGTAATGTGTGTGTTGTGCAGGTGTATTGTGCTTGTTTTGCAGGTGTATTGTGCTTGTTTTGCAGGTGTCTGCAATTGTGAATGTGTGTGCCGTGTCTGTGATTTGGGAATGATGTGTGTGTGTGTGTGTGTGCTTGTGTCTGTAACTTGGGAATGATCGTGAATGTGTGTTGTGCGTTGCAGGGGTGTGTGCGCCTGTGGTGTGTGATGTGTGTGTTCTGAATGTATGTGCAGGTGTGTCCCAGTGAGTGTGAGTGTTTTTGCAGGCGAAGAAGAAGTGTGCAAGTGTGTTTGTGAATTGCGTGTAGGTGTGTGTTTATGGTGAAGGAGAGGCAGAGATGGTGAGAGTTTGTGTGTGCAGATTGAGTGAAGTGCAAAGTGTGTTTGATGCGTTTTTTTTTTTTTTTTTTTTGTGTCTGATGAGTGTTTTTGCTGCTGAGAATGAATGTGTGTGAATTAGTGTCTGTGTTGAGAGTGTAGGTGTGTGCCAGTGAGTGAGTGTGTGCAGATGGAGTGTGATGTATGTGTGAGTTGCAAGTGAAGGAAATTGTGAGAAAGGTGGGGTGAAGTGAGTGAACTGTCTGCAGGGGAAAAGGATTGAGAGAAAAGAGAGTAAAATGGTGAGTGAAATGGTGAGTGAAAAAGCAAGCAAAAATCCCTAAAAATCTGTTGAATTAGGTGTGAGTTGGAGGGTGATGATGAGAGGAGGTATGGCTTTGGGCTGTTCTGATGGATTTTGTGGTTGTTTTCTGCTTTGCTGTGGCGTTCAGCAGCTGCAGTAGCAAACTACTGCAGCTGCTGTAGCAACAGCTAGCTTCTTTTTCTTTTTTTTTTTGTGGAAATAAAGAAGAAAGAAAAAACTGAAATGAAATAAAATAAAATAAAATAAAAGATATTTGAATTCCCTAAAATCAATAAGAAAATGCTAAAATTTAGAGTTATAAAAATAAGTAAATAAAATTTACCACAAAAATTCAAAAAATAATATAATATTAAAAATGTGCAATTAATAGAAAAAGTAAAGTATTAAAATAGATATTAAACGATTTCTAAAGATCATGAAATTTACACAGAAAATTAATGAATATATGAAATATGCATAAAAAATTTTTCAGTTGCAAAATTCTCATAAAAAGAATGCATTGGAAAATGTGTCATTTAAGTAAAAAAATATTAAAATTTTAAATAAATACTAGATGACTTCAAAAAATTATTAAAATTAGAAACAATGATAAAAATAGTAAAATTATGTATTTAGGAAATAAAACAATATATAATAATATTTATGTGGTGAAATTACCATTTTGCCCCTGATGTGACAAATTAGACAGAATGCGCGAAAATTGTACTCGACCCCCGAAAAATGAAAAATACCCCATAAAATAAAGTAGCACACATATTTTACAAAAGGTGTGTCAAAATTTGGTGTCTACAATTTGGATTAGTCTGGGCTTAAGTTCGAAGTTATTAGCATTTACCAGTGGTCTTATGATACTTGTGTGTGAACCAGTAGGATTTGGCATTGCAAAATCTCTTAAAGAACGAGTTTGAAGGTTGGGATTCTGATTTACCTCTGTCATGGCTACCTCTTGTTGTACTTGTGGTTGAGGTGCACTTGAGGTTTTACCAATCTCCTACACCTTTGCTTATTCTTCTTGCCTTTGTCTCCTAACCTTGTTAACGGTTCTTTCTATCTCCGGATGAAATGGAAGCACAACCCTTAAACTCCTATACATACACCTACAAAACAAAAGAAAATAGTTGTATACAAATAAATACAAAATATAGATTAAGAAAGTTAGCTTTGGCCTTAGTATTGCCTTGATTCCCCGGTAATGGTGCCAAAAACTTGATGTGGTGTAGATTAGGTATAGGAAATAATAACAAATAAACACAAAATCTAATAATAAAAACCTAATCTCCCAACTAATATTTTCTTAATTTGACCATAAATTGTTATTAATTTTTCATTCTTTTATTGCATATTTTAAGTTCTATTTATTAAATATTGATGGATGCTCTAAAGGTAACCCGGGTAGGGCTGGTAGTGGTGGTATTCTAAGAGGCTCATAGGGTGAATTTTTGTTGGCTTTTTCTGTTAATCTCAAGGTAGCTGCTAGTATCCAATCTGAGGCCAGGGCTCTTTTATTTGGGGTTCAAGTTTGTTTATAGCACGGGTATGACTCCTTTACTGTTGAAATGACTCGCAGATCTTGATCCAGGTTCTTAAGAAGGAATTTCGTTGTCCTCGATCCATCTACAAGGAAATTCAACAATTATTTCTTTTCTCCCACCATTTTGCTAATTTGCTCCATTGCTTTTGAGAAGCTAATCAGGTGGTTGATGCTCTTTCTAACATTGGTATTGTGCATAAGAGTAACTGTTGACACCAAATTTTGACACACCATTCATTTTCAAACATTGGGGGCCATGTTTATATTTTTGGGTCAAATTTTAATTTTTCAATAATTTGGGGGGGCAAAATAGTAATTTTTATTTGTAAACATTTTTTTATTATTAGTTTTGGGGGTTTTAAATTCATATTTTTACTTTCATACGGATTTGTTAATTTTTTTATGATTTTTCCAGATTTAATTGCTATTCTTTTTATATTTTACAAGCACAAGGGCAAAATGGTAATTTCGCCTTGCGAACGCCATTTTAGCTCATTTCAGGTCCCAAATGTATTTTTCTAATTCTTTAAGCATGTTTCCAAATTTTCTTGATTTTTTCGGGGACGATCGCTATTTTTTCTGTAAATACTGCGTTCAGGGGCAAAATCATCATTGTACAGTTAAAATTCATTTTTCATCAATTTTTTAGTCATAAATGCATTTCCTAGGGTTTTAAGTTTATTTTTAAATTTTGGTAATTTTTCGAAGTCAATAGCTTTTTTCTATGAATTTTCATTGTCCAGGGACAAAATCATCATTTTACAGTTTAAATTTATTTTTCGTCAATTTTTGAGTCATAAATGTATTTCTTAGGGTTTTAACCTTATTTGTAATTTTTGATAATTTTACGAGATCAATAGTTATTTTTCTGTGAATTTTCATTTTCCAGGGGCAAAATCGTTATCTTACAGTTTAAATTCATTTTTCATCAATTTTTGAGTCGTAAATGCATTTCCTAGGGTTTTAACCTTATTCTTAATTTTTGGTAATTTTTTGAGGTCAATAGCTATTTTTCTGTGAATTTTCATTTTTCTAGGGGCAAAATCATCATTTTACAGTTTAAATTCATTTTTCGTCAATTTTTGAGTCGTAAATGCAGTTCCTAGGGTTTTAAGCTTATTTTTAATTTTTGATAATTTTTTCGAGGTCAATAGCTATTTTTTGTGTATTTTCATTATCTAGGGGCAAAATCGTCATTTCACACCCCGAGCACATTTTTTATAAGTTTTAAGCTCTAACCTTTAATTTGAAATCTACTTTCAATTTTTTGGCAAATTTTGAAATTTACTGTCATTTCTTTGAATTAATTCTTGATTTTTTTGGATTAAAATATTTTTTATAATAAAATTAGAATTTTTATTACCGGTGGCATTTTTGTTATTTTGTAGTATTTTTTGTGACCAAGACAACTAGCACTATAAATACCTCCGCTAAACTATAAAAAAGTAGGACTTAATGAGAAAATACTAGGTTCATTCCTTCACTACACACACACTTTACACTTTTTCACATATTAAAATCCTACACACACACTAACACATTTTTTTTCACCTACTAAAATCCTGCAGACACACTAACACACACTTTTTTCACCTACTAAGATCAAATACACATACTAACATACTACATTCACACACACTAAGATCAAGAGACAAAAAAAAATCAAGAACACCAAGAACATTCAAAAAAATTCTAGCTTTTATTTTCTCAAAAGAATAAGGTTCGATCCACCATCTTTCATTCTAAGATACTACCTTAGTCACTTACTATTCTTTTTACATTTATTTGACATCAAAAATTGCATGAATCTTGTTATTGTTATGAACTTTAGGGTTTTGTTTTTCTTTTCGTTTTCTTGAAATTATTTTTCAGATTTTTCTTGTTTTCTCTGTTTTGTGTTTTGTTATTTGCTGGGTTTTTCTATCTTCTTTTTTGTTTCTGGTTTTCTTCTTCTGGGTTTCATCTTCTTCACCGTCTCTCTCTTCTCTCTCCCTCCTCCCTCTTCCACCACCTGAACCACCATCACAGCCTCCCTCCACCATAGCTCTTCCAACGCCAACATACCACTGCCTATCTACCCAAGTCATCACCTCACTCCCTCTTAACCAAAATCACCAAAGCCTCACTTCCCTTGCCCCCAGTTGGCCACGCCAAACTGCCTTCACCATAAACCAGTGAACTGCCCATCTCAACATCTTCAACCTGAAATCGACCCCAACCAACCCTCAAATGCTACCAGAATGGTCCCTGAAACCATCATCCCCAAGCCGTCTACCCTACCCCAACCAAATTTCCAACCCAGTAACTAACACCATTTCACAGCCAATTCCCAGAGCATTCAACAACATTGAAACATCTCCAACACCAATCAACCCAGCCTCAGCTCCACCGGACCACCACCAACCATACAGAGCCCCAACTCACAGCCACTACAAACAATTGCCAGAATTCCACAAATTCACACCAAACCACCCCAATCCCCTATCAATAACACCAAACCTCCACTGGATAGTCATCATAGACAACCAAACAACCTCCAACGCCATTGACAAGCACCACCAGAACCTGCAAAGAAAAGCAAAGACAGCCTAACCAGCACCAAAACCTGCAAAAATCAATTTAAAACGACCCTTTCATAGCCTAATTCAACATCAGATTTCACCAATTTTTCACCTGAGACTGCCCCCTAAAGTCAAATCCATCTCCAACACCACGCCTCCTTTGCCACCAGATTGTCCAATTAACAACAAACTACACAAAGTTCCACCACCACCACCAGTCAGCATTCACCTTCCACCATCACACGCACATCATAGCTTGGAACCGCCACAACCACACAACCCTTATCCCTCTTGCCAGTACAATCACCCATAGCCCCAATTCACCTAATCATCATCTTCAGAAATCAACATACGACCCAGAATTCCCCAATCACCTAGAACCAACCTAGAGCAGTCACGCACCATCCCTCTCTGCCTCCTCTGTCTCCCCCAACCAACTCTTTACCTTCTCCAATTCGTCAAGCGCCACCTGCAAAGAAAAATCACAGAGCCGATCCAACAACCATTAATTGTCCACACACGCGCCACTCCTAGTGGCCCCAAATCACCACAGAACCTCCTCAAACCACCACAATCAACACCACTATTCACCTGTCAGCATAACAAACCCAATCAAAGATACATCACCTCCAAGCACCAATAGCAATTCACCACCGTTTGACCTGCAAAAAGACAGCAACCAGAACCACCAAATTCACCACACCAAGTCGTCATTGAGACCAAAAATCCCTCCCCCTTCTCTCTGCAGCCCCACACCACCCACTTCGCCATACCACGCACTGCTCCAACGACCACTTTTTTCTCTGTTCAAAGGGGCAATTGACCCAGGGAAATAGTTTCTGTGCATTTTCCGGAAAAGAGAGAAAGAAGAAACCGAGAGTGAGAGAAAGCAAGAGAAATCAGGCGTGGGTGTTCTGGGCAGAGGCAGAGGAGAGAGATATCAAGTGGAAGTAAAATAGAGAAAGCAAGACAGAAAGAGAGACGCGAGAGAGAGCTGAAGATCGATAGAAAAAGAGAAGAAGAATACAAATTGAAAAACAGAGAGGAAAGCTAGGGAAGAAATCAAAAAATAGGGAAAATCTGAAAAAGAAAGAAAAGAAAGAGAGAAACAGGCGAAGTGATTTGAAGAAGTAAAAATGAAGAGTAAAAGAAAATCTGGAAAAGTGAGAGAAGAAGGAAGAGAGAACTAAAAGGAGAGAATAGAGAGATAAGAGAGACGAGAGGAAGTCTGAGAAACTAAAATACACAAAGAAAAGGGAGAGAAAAAGGATAAAGAAGAAGAGAAAAAAAGAAATTGAACCAGAAAAAGAGAAACAGAGAATTTTGAAAATGAAGGAATGAATTTTCTGGTACGAAGAGAAACAAAACGAATTTGGGGAATGAATTGAGGGGTTCTTCACTTGATCAGCTTCTAGTGCAGTTAGCAATTTGTGGTGGGTCTTCATTTAATCTTTAATTCAGTTAATTAAGTTAAATTAATCAAGTCAATTTAGCCTTTAATTTTGTTTGGTGTAATTTTACAGTTATTAATTCTTTTTTATTTCTTTTTATCATGAAAAGGATATTTACGTTTTAGCCCCTATGATCTCAAGTAGTGTTATTGTACCCATGCATATTCTTCATTTCTGCAATTAGATCCCAAATTTTGCAATTGACCCTCTAGATTTTTTCATTCTTTCAATTAAGTCCCCTAGTTTTTGCAAGTTATGCCTTTAACTTGCTGAAATTTGCATTTCTTTGCCCCCTTACTTGCTGAAATTTATGCTTTGCTCCTCAACTTGGTAGAATTTTGCAATTTTAGCTTAAGAATAATGCTTTAAATTATTATTTGGCACCTAGGTTTGTTTGAACTTGCTTTCAAGCCCTTAGTTTAATAGAATTTGTATGTTTATCCCCAATTTGTCAATGCTTACATACTTTTAGGCTTTGTTTCTTTATATGATGGTACCTTGACTTGTTTGTTCATCTTGTTAGTATTTGTATTGGGTTTTCACGGAGAGGTATCCCGATCTCTTGTTATTTTTCTTTTATGTGCTCCAATGTGATTTTTATGCATTATTTTTATTATTATTATTTGTTTCTTATTTTACATGCTTTTCGCGTATTTATTTATTTTATGTTACTTAATTTCAAATTTTATTATTTGGGCAAAAAATATAATATTTTGTATTTAGCTAGTCAATGTAATAGTTAGATTATATTTCTTATATTCTTTTATAAAAATTTTTGTATTTTAGATAGCAAGTGTAATAGATAGGTTATTTTACTTTCCCGCCCTAAAAATTGTAGCTAATTTCCCCGGTGTAATAGTTAGGGTTTGTTTGCTTTCGTGTGCTTGTGCGCTTATATGTTTTACCGCTTTCCTTAGGGTTTTGTATCTAGATATTATGCTTATGTGTTATGTGCTCCTATGTGTTCTTATATGTCTTTTTATGTTTATTTGCTTTCGATTTATGTTTTATTGCTTTGATTCATTTTTTTTACCAAATTTTATTTCGTCACCACACCAGTCCAACGCTAGTGGGAATCCCTAGAAAGGGCTAGTCCAACGCTAGACCCTTAGGGTATGTTAGTGTTAGGTGCACTCGTGTGCATTTTTACATCCCACTTCACACATTTTTAGTTTTCTTTCCATTTTGCATGATTTTTATTATTATTATTACTATTATTTATTTATTTTTTGACACATCTTCAAATGCATGACATCTAGGTTGCATCTCACTTAGAATTTAGGTCATTTTGTGTGATCCGACTAGAAATAGTCGCCTACTCACGTGGGAAGCGGTGGCGTACATGCCGTTCCCTCCTCTGTGAGTAAAAACGTTCAGTCACGAGTTATTAGTCCTCCGTACCCGTTATATTGCATACCTACTTTCTTCGATCACTTATTATCTATATTACTATTTTCTTTTCTTTTTGCATCACATTTTGCATAGACACTCGTGACTCCATCGAGGTCTCGATTCGAGTTTCGCAATTAATGCGATAATCCTGACCAAGCCTCGACGGAATATTTTGACCCTCTCGATACCCACATTTAGATTTAGGACTTGCATTCATTTAGATACATCCGAACGCGATATAACTTAGGGTTAATTTAGGAAATTTTGATTAAACCTCGCAACTAGCCTCGGCTAGGTAGAAAGGGTGCCTTAGGCGCAAGCCTTTGCCTTCCCTTTCTTCTAATGTGACTCCTGGATCTTTTTTTCTCTTGTTTTTTCGTAGACCAGAGTCAGAAAAGGGTTTTAAATGATTTTTCTAAAATTTTACTTTTGTTTTGTTAAACAATTTTTTCAGGTGACTTGGTATACCCTAATTCAGTGCCAAGTGGCGATTCCATTTTTTTAAAATAAAACCCCTTTTCAAAAATCAATTGGCCAAAACTATCGCACTTTTAGTCTCGGCCTTGTTTTCTTTTAAAATACTATTTTTTAAAATACACTTTTTTCACTAAAATCTGATTTTCATCACACACACACACAGTTTTTCTAAAAACTTATCTTTTCAAAAAGGGTCATCGGACTGGACTGCCTTTTGGGGCACGACAGTCAACGACCCCACACCATATACCTTTTACGATTTTTAGGATGCGACAGTAACAAGATTTGCATGGCATTTCAAGACCTTCCGCCTCAGGCACGAGGACCCTTGAGATTAAATAGATTTAATTTTCCCTCTGTTCGTTGAATACACTAGCTTATTTTGTATAGGCTTTCCAACTTTCTTTTCTCATGTAATTTATGTTTTATTTCTGGTAATGTTGCTGTAATTTTTTGGAGGTAAATTTTATGTCCCTTTCATTTTTTAATTTGTTAATAAAATTTAGGAGTGGCGCCCTCCCCTGTGTACGGGGTTAGCCCAAAAAAATATTAGAAAAACTCGTATCCTAGAATATGGATATGCTTGGACTGCTTTTTATTGGACCCTCTGATAAGTTATAAATTTACAAATATGATGATATATATTATTATATGTTTTAAATATTATTTTAGCATAATTATAGTACTTTTGGCTACAAGTGATTCATTTTCCAACAATTGCTAAAAATTAGAGTTTTTAAGGTAGAATCTTTACTTGAGCAAATTAATGCACAATTCTTGTGTATAATTCCAGGTTCATCATACTTAAACTCATTTTGGATCAATTGGAATAAAAAAATCAAAGTCAAAGGTGATTCAAAGAGCTAGGGTTGGATGAACAACTTAAAGGAATAATTGTGCAAAAATAATGAAAAAATCCAATTCTTCATCACAATGCTTGGAAATACGTGGAAAATGCTTGCATACATGAGGTCTAGCTCAGCAAAAATCAAAAATCAAGTAGGGGCCACAAAAGGTGTGACCCGCGGATGGAGATTTGGGTGTTGCCATCCGCGTATCTCCATCTACGAATCGTAAGTTGACTGGACTTTCTAGGGCATCAACTTGCATCCTTTTTCTAGCTGGTTTTTGCAGACATTTTCAGATGAGGATAGGGTTTTGCAAGTGGAAGAATACATTGGAAGCATAAATGAAGACTTTTGTACCCATTTGGAATCCCCAAGCAAATCTTCGTCATTTTCATGCATTAATGATTCATGCAAGTTGGAAAATGACCTAAGGAACGTTTGTCTATAAATAGAAGTCATTTGTAAAGCATTTAAGAGAGTTTGTGGGGAAGAGAACAAGTTTTAGTAGTAGAAAGTAGTTATAGTCTCCATTTTATACTTAGTTTGATAGAGAATTAGTAGAATTCTCTTAATCCTTCAATAGAGTTGTGAGGATCATTGTAAGAGGACTTTTGTAGTGCAATCTTTTGAAGGTGAATAAAGAAGAGAACTAATTCTCATATTGGTTGAGCAATTTCCAAACTCTATCTCTTTTACTTTCAATAGTTGCCGTGAATTCTATCTTTGAAGTTGAACTTTTAGTTGTTTCACTAACCATGTTGAACTAAAAGTTTCATCTAGACCATAGATGAAGCTAATGAATCAACAAACATGACTTAACTTTATTGCACTCACTAAGCTTGCATTTGTTTGTTTACTTGTTCAAGTTTTAACACTTTATTTTTGCTTGGCCAACTTAAACAAGTCATTTAGTTGCTACTTGACATTGAGAGATGCATGTAACAATGGAAAATGAACAAGTAATGCTTAAGTAGTTCATATGAAAATAATGAATGCTTAAGTGAATCAATACAATTTATGTTTTCATAAGATTTCATAATGAGAATAGTTGAAATCTTGTCATTTCATAGAGAGATCTAGTTATGATATTTAAGGAATTGGATTCTAAACAAAGCAAGATAACACTTAGTGAGTCATTCATGCATGCTTCATTAGCGAATTCTATGTTCTAGACTTTTTTGCATTGAATTTTACAAAAGTTCTCAATCATATACCTACTCTATTGAAGGGACCCCATATCCATCATGCTTTAAATTGTGTTTAGATAATAAAAGTTAGTGAAATAGCTTTAGTAATTGCACATATTTGATTCCTCGTGGGATTCGACACCTAATACTCCAAATACTACAACCGACCCGTGCACTTGCGGATTAAGTTAGGAGATTAGATTTTTATTACTTGATTGGTGTATTTTTTTTCATAATTGTTGTACCTAATCTAAACCATGTCACCCTCATCTCACTATCAAAAATATTGGTGGAACTTGGCTCTTATAATTAATGGACATTAATTGTACAAATCTAGGGTTTGAAAACTCGATTTTATTTTCTCTTATCTTCTTCAATTATTTCTATACTTTCATAGTAATACAGAACACATTTTAAACAGTTCTATTTCTAGCTATGCGTTTGAAAAAAAATCTCAATTGTAGGTGTGAAAAAAGATTGTCATTATACACATCATGGAAAATTAAGAACTTAGGAAGAAAAATTTCTTGAATGCTCTAATCACATGACAGTTCTCATTAAAAACTCAGGAAGAAAAATAATTTTAATAAATAGCACATTAATGATGCACTTTAATAAAGCAATTTTTTAAACCATTTATCATTAATACAAATTATTAAACCACTTATTGATAAGTAATAATTTTACTTATTTTATTATAATATTTTATATATGATTTTAGTATGATTTGAGTATGCTTTTAGTATTTTTATATCAAAATGGCTCAATTTCATTATTTTCCATCAAATCCAGGTTTGCTCCAAAATTAGGGTTTTAAGTTCGGAAATTAGGGTTTTGAGGCAGAATTATTGTTTTGAGCAAATTGATGCCAAGTTTATTTGATTTTGCAGGGAAATGATTGCTAAATACATTTTGGATCAATTGGAGCACAAGGACTATCCACAACAAAGTTTATTCAAGATGTACCATTTTATCACTTAAATTTGGCAATGTCCGGAACAATTTTTCTTCATGAAATCTTACCAAGAAAATTATGGTTCAAATAGTGAAAAAAGGTCTCATGGGTATGGAAGGAATAACCAAAAGTTAAAAGGGCAAAATTGAAAATGAGAAGCAATCCGCAGGTTAAGATCTGCGGGTTGCTACTCGCGGATCCCACCCGCGGATCTGTGCAACTTGCAGATTTTGGCTCTCTTCAACTTGCAGCTTGTTCACACCACTTTTGCACATAATTCCAACGTCCGGCTGCACTTTGGGATGCCCTAGAAGATAACACAAAGTTCAAGGAAGACTTTTGAGGTCAAAGGAATCAAATTTCATCATTAGGTCTCCAACTTGGACAAGGACTTGAGTTAAGGTTATTTCTATAAATACATGCCTTTGTATTCATGAAAGTATGCTTAGATATACACTTAGTTTTATGCTTGATAAAGCTCGAACTATAGTTTAGTAGGAGGAGCACTCCTTGTAAATATTTAGATTAGTTTTCTTTCTAGTTTTGTAGGAATTCTCAATTCTGGTAACAAAACCCTGAATAAACTTGTACTCAACATGTTTGATGGAATGAAGGAAGATGCATTGGAGCCAAGTTCAACCATATATTGAGCATTTCTTACCTTACTCTTTCTAATTTCGTGTTTGCATGTTGTTTACTTTCATTTATATGCTTAATATTATCTTTATCATGTTGAACTAAGTTGACTCCTACTAGGTTTAAGATGAATCTCTAATATGTTTGAATTAGTTTATAGCTAATTTATTCTTGTTTGTTCATTTACTTGGTCTTAACACTTGTTGTTAATTAGCTACCAACTTCAAGTCATTTAGTTATTATTTGACAAAGAGATTTGCAGTTAACAATAGAAAGAGTAAATGGAACTTATGTTGAATCTCACAAGAGTAGTGATTCACATAGATGGATTAAGGTTTAAAGCCACAATTCATAAGTTTAATGAACTAATGCATGCTAGACTTTACCACGAGAGTAGGAAAGTTCATGTATTGGTAGTCTTCCATTCATAGGGAGATCTAGTTTGGAGTAAAATTGGAATTGAATCCTAAACTTGAATAAAGTTACCATTGTCGCGCCCCATTTTTCGAAAGGGAAAATAAAATAATAAAATGATAAAGTGTATGAGGAGCTCAGAAAAAGGAAAAGGAAGTATTAAATGTGATTTATTTTATTGGAAAAAGAGAAGCGTGTAAATTTTTGTAAAAATGATTTTTAGAAAAATGCTTTGTAAAAGATAATTCGATAAAATGTGACAAATAAATGCTTTATTTTAAAATAAAAGGAAAATGGCCTAAAATGGGATTTCGAAAATGCGACGGTTTTTGGGCCCGAAAATAGAGTCTAAAAAGGGTTTTTAGTGAAAAAGGAGTCGCCACTTGGTATTGAGTTTTGGTGTACCAAGTCACCCGAAAATATTTTATAAAAGGTAAGAAAATCAAAATACTTTATTTAAAGAAATGGTTTTTGGAAAAAATAAGGAAAAACAAGAAAACCCTTTTAGACGACTCCAGATCTTTGAAAAACAAAAGAAAAAGGTTCGGGAGTCACAGTTGAAGAAAGGGAAGGCAAAGGCTCGCGCCTAAGGCACCCTTTCAACCTAGCCGAAACTAGTTGCGAGGTTTAGTCTAAATTTTCCTAATATAACCCTAAGATTTTATCGCATTTGGATGTAACTATATGAATGCAAATCTAATCCTAAAATGGATATCGATAAGGGACGAAATGTTCCACTGAGGTTTGGTCGGAATTATCGCATTAATTGCGAAACCCGGATATAGACCTCGACGGAGTCACGAGTTTAGGTGCAAAATAAAATGCAAAAGAAAAGGAAAATAGTAGTATAGATAGTAAGTGAACAAAGAAAGTAGGGATGCAACATAACGGGTATGGGGGACGAATGGACTCGTGGCTAATTGTTCCTACTCACGGAGGGGGGAACGACATGTACGCCATCGCTTCCCACGTGAGTAGATGACTATTTCTAGTCAAATCACACAAATGATCTAAAATTCTATGCGTAGTGGAATCTAAATATTACGCACTAAAATAAATGTTAAAATAAATAATAAGTGATGAAGTATATATAAAAATCATAGAAAAATGAAAAAAAAAACCTAAAAAGGATAAAATGTGTGTGAAATGTCATGAAATGCACACGAGAAATGATTCTAATACTAAATGACCTAGAAATCTAGCATTGGACTAACTTATTTTCTAAAAATTCTACGCTAGTGTTGGACTAGCGAAGAAACCGAAATTAATCACAACTAGCGTTGGACTAGTGTGACGACGATACACATATAATAATAAAGCAGGTAAATGAATAAAACATAGATTGAAGCAATAATCACATAAAAGCACATAATAGCATAGAGGAGCACATAACACATAGGCATGATATTCTAGATGCAAAGTCCTAAAGAAAGCAAATAAAACACATAAGCACATAGTACACATAGCACACAAAAACCCTAACTATTACACCGGAGAAGCATAATTACAATCTAAAATAAAAATAAAAATAAAAATAAAAATAAAAGGTAACCTATCTAGCCTATCTTTTACATTTCTATCTAAAATACATAAGATTTTTGTTAAGTAGATAACACGTGAACAATCTATTACATTAACTATCTAAATACAAAAATTTTGCTAAATAGAATATATTACCTATCTATTACATTTCTTTGAATAATCAAAAATTAAATTCGAGTAAATAATACGACATAAATAAATAAACACTCATACATGGCTAAAATTATAAGCACAAAGAGATATAAAAAAAAACATATAGAAAACACATAGGAGCACGTAGGAGCATATAAAGAGAAATAAAAAGGGTAATCGAGGTACCTTCTATTCGTAAACCCGGTATAAATTGCTAAGAAAATCAACAAACATGTCAAGGTACCACTATTTAAAGTATAAAATACGAAATACTTAAAAATTGAGCATAAAATGTCGATTTCGAACAAATTAGGGACTTAGAATAAAATTCCAACAAGTATCTAGGGCTTAAAACTAAGATTTCAACAAGTATAGGGACTTAAACTAAAATTCCAGCAAGTATAATGACTTAAATAAAAATTTCAGCAAGTTTGGGGGACAAAAAATAAAATTTCAGCAAGTATTCTAAGGCAAAAATAAAATTCCAGTAAGGTTGGGAGGGATAAAAATGAAATTCCAGCAAGTATTCTAAGGCAAAATATAATTTCCAGCAATGTTGGGGTACAAAATAAAATTCCAGCAAGGTTTGGGGGCAAAAATGCAAAATTCCAGCAAGATTCTAAGACAAAAATAGAATTTCCAGCAATGTAGGGGTACAAAATAAAATTCCAGCAAGGTTTGGGGGCAAAAATGCAAGATTCCAGCAATATTCTAAGACAAAATATAATTTCCAGCAATGTTGGGGTACAAAATAAAATTCCAGCAAGGTTTGGGGGCAAAAATGCAAAATTCCAGCAATATTTTAAGACAAAATATAATTTCCAGCAATGTTGGGGTACAAAATAAAATTCCAGCAAGGTTTGGGGGCAAAAATGCAAAATTCCAGCAATATTCTAGGGCAAAAATAAAATTTCCAACAATGTATAAGGACAAAAATGCAATTTTCAGCAACATTTAAAACCTAATATACAATAACAGCAAGCTTGGGAGGTAAAATTGTAATTTCCATAAATATCAGGGGTAAAAATGCAATTCCAGAAAAATATAGGGGTCAAAATGTAATTACCGAGAAATATAGGGGTAAAAAATAGAAAATTGAAAAATATAGGGGCAAAATTATAATTATCTACAAGTTGAGGGACCTAAATGCAATTAATTGGGACCTAATTGCAAAGAAAATAAAATTATGGGGGTCAATCTATAAAAAAATAGAAACTTAAATGCACAAATCAGAAAATCTCGAGGCCACAGTGACATTAATAAAAGCATAAGGGCTATAAAATAAATATCTATTATTAATTAAAAATAAATTAAAAAACTAAACTAATCAAAATGACGTAGTTTTGAGTGAAACTACGTCAAAACGACGTAGTTTCACTAAAACTAATTTTTTTTTTTTTACGTTTTTCCAGATTTTTTTTCTTTTTTCTTTTTCCTTTTCTTTCTTCTTTGTCTTCCTTTCTTTCTTTCTTTCTTCTTCTCTTTTCTTCTTCTTCCTTCTTTTCTCTCTTCTCCCGATCTGCTCTCCCTTTACAGATTTGCTTTTTTTTTTCTTTCTCTCTTTTCTTTCTTTCTTTCTTTCTTCTTCTTCCTTTCTTCTTCTTCCTTTCTTTCTTTCTTCTTTCTTTTCTCGCTTCTCACCGTTTCTCTCTTATTCTCTTGCAGATTTGCTTTTTTCTTTTTTTTTTCTTTTTTTTTCTTTCTTTCTTTCTTTCTTTCTTCTTCTTTCTTTCTTTCTTTTCTCTCTTCTCACCGTTTCTCTCTCGAAATTTTTTTTTATAGATTTTTTTTCCTTTTTTTTTTTTCTTCTTCTTCTCTGATTCTCTTTCGATTTTTTTTTTTTTAGTTCACTCATCTCTCTCAACTGATCCCTTCCCCAAAGCATGCCAAAATCCCCAAATCATGCATTAAATTCATCAATTAATTGTACAAAATGAAAGAGGGATTGAGAGAATTTTTTTTTTTGCCTGAATCAAAGAAGCATGGCTGGTCCGACGTCTTTGGCGGAATGGTGGTTGTGGTGCTCCGGTTGTTGTTCGGCCGGTTGTTGTTGTTGTTGCTTTTTTTTTTTTTTTTGGCTGATTCTGTGCAGGTTCGAATGGTGAAAATTGAATGTGTTGTGATGTTTGTGCACTCTGTATATTGTGTGTGATGTGTGTTTCTATGTTGTGTAAATTTGTAGGTGTGATGTATGTGATTGTGGGTGTTAGTTTGTGTCTTTGCAGGGGTGTGTGTGAGTGAGTGTGTGCTGGAATGTATGCGATTTGCAGGTGTGTGTGTGTGTTTTGAACGGGTGGATGTTCAGGTGCAATATGAGTTGTGTATTATGTGTTTGTGAGTGCAATGTGTGTATGCAACTGTGGTGTGTGTGCCGGGTGTGCCTGGGTGTGCAGGTGTGTGCAATCGTGGTGTGTGTGCCGGGTGTGTCTGGGATGAAAAACGTGCAAGTGTGTGTGTAATGTGTGTTCTGTGATGGTGCCTGTGGTAGGGGGGCCGAGAGGGAGAGTGCTAGTAGTGAGGATTGTGTGTGCAAGTGTTTTGTGTGTGTGTGCGTTTGTGTGTAATGCTGGTGAATTGTGCAGGAGAAGGGATGTCTGTGAGTGCAAAATGTGAGCTGCAGGTGAGTGTTTTTTGTGAGGGGAAGGGATGTCTGTGAAGCTTGTGTGTGATGCGTGTGAAATATGCAAAACGCAGAGGGAGTGAGGTGAGGTGCATGTGAGGTGTAGGTGTGTCTTGGTGATTGTCTGTGTGAGAATTTCTGCAGGTGTGAGCTGTGCAAATTGGTGTGTTTATGTGATATCTGTGAGTGAAGAGAGGGAGGCAGAGAGTGAAAGTGAGGTCTGTGAATGGTGTTTGTGTGAGTGATCTGTGATGAAAAATACAGGGGCAGGGGCCAAGAGAGTGAAAATGAGAAGGAGAGGAGTGTTGCAGGTGAATGGTTTTTTTGTGAGGGGAAGGGATGTCTGTGAAGCTTGTGCAGGGGAAGGGGGCTGAGAGAAGAGAGTGAGGTTGAGTGTGTAGATGGGGAAGAAAATCAATCTCTCCAAAATCCCCTCAAATCTGCTGAATTGCAGGGGAGTTGGGGAGAGTTGTGATGATGGCATGGGGTTGCTCTGATGGCAGCTCCCATGCTGCTACAGTAGCAGCAGGCTGCAAACGCAGCCTGCTCTCTTCTTTTTTTTTTAAGAAGAAATTTGTAATGGAAATAAAGGATAAAAGAAAAGAAGAAAAATGAAATAAAAAATAAAATAAAAGATATTTGTATTTCCTAAAATCAATAAGAAAAATATACTAAAATTTTAGAGTTATAAAAATGAGTAAATAAAAATTTACTGTAAAAATTTAAAAATTAACATAACATTAAAAATATGTGATTAATAGAAAATATAATAATAATAACAACTAATAATAATAATAATAATAATAATAATAATAAAGTATTAAAATAAATACTAAACGATTTCTAAAAATTATGAAATTTATACAGAAAATTCATGAACATATGAAACATGCATAACAAAAAATTTTTTTTTTTTACTTGAAAAATTCTCATAAAAAATGCATTGGGAAACGCGCCATTAAGTAAAAAAAATACTAAAATTTTAAATAAATACTAGATGACTCCAAAAATCATTAAAATTAGAAATAATCATAAAAAAAAGTAAAATTATGTATTATAAAAAAATTAAAATAAAATAATATTTACGCGGTAAAATTACTATTTTGCCCCTGATACAACTAATTAGGCATAATATGCACGAAAATTGTACTCGACCCCCGAAAAATGAAAAATACCCCCTAAAAGAAAGTAACACACATATTTTTACTAAAGGTGTGTCAAAATTTGGTGTCTACAACCATGGCCATAAGCTTAACTTGCATATAAAGTGGATTCTTAAGCCTAGCCAACTTTGTTTAATTAGTTTCTTCATTGTTTGTTTACTTGAAATTGATTGTCCTACCATTTCATCACCTTCTAAGTTTGATTGTTTAGATAATAAAGCAAGTTAGTAGCTCTGGTAGTTGCTAGTTCACGTTTCCTCGTGGGATCGACCCTAATACTTGTCACAATTACAATTGACCCGTGCACTTGCGGAACGAGTAGTAGGTTATATATTTTATTAATTGTTTGTGTGAATTGTGCTTTATTTTGATAGTAACCTAAACTCACAATCACTTATTAACAAAAAGTAGAATGATTGTGAGTATTTTCAATAAATCTAACCTAAAGTATACAGTAAAAGAATAAAAATCTAGTAATGTTTTTATGGTCGAATCAAGAAACTACAATCAAAATTTAATTGAGAGAAAAAGGTAAAATAAAACAAAATATTATTCAGCAAAAAACAATATTTTTCTCACTTAAGCTTTAACAGAGGGTACATTGGTCATTTCATCAACAAAATGGACAGAATTAAATTTTCGTTAGCTTATAATGGATTTTGGGATGGCAAAGTGCCTATAAAAAATTTTTAAGGGGGGCAAAGTGAATTGGTGTAATAATTGATGGGGATTTACTACAATTAACCCTTATTTCTATTCTTTTTAACATTTGTTAAGCAGGTTATTCCGCAAGCGCTCAAGAAAAACAGAAACATATAGCTCAACCATTTACAAGTTGACTTATGCACACTATTTGATATTTCATTGTCAAGCCAGCTTTATTTGTGTAAAAGTTGGTTTACAATTTTGCAATAGTACAAGTAGTTGCTTGGTATTTATTAGTCTCATTCATTCCTCTTAAAAAAGTGTCACTCCAGCCGACCAACATAATTTGTATTCCGAATACAATTTAAAGTGCACTTTCACATCAAAAGTAATGCCACAATGCACAAACATTTTTCCTTTTCATATAATGCAGTAACACGCAAGAACTATACCATTCTACTAGCTTTGTCAACCATTACTATTCTTTTCTATTGTTTATGTTCCAAAAATATGCGAGGAATGGAAAAGTGTTTGTACACAAACACAAACACACATATGCATATACACATACCATCAATGGGCTTAAACTTTTCTTCTCCAGGCAATGTAGAATTGGTTGTACGATGACATTTGAATTGAACTAAGATAAAATTGCAGTTTTGGTATCAAATATTTGAAACATCGGCAATTTTAGTCCCGAAAGTTTAGATGAAAGTAAATCTAGTACCAAATATTTCAAATTTTTGGTACATTTAGTTATATATATTGACATATTTTGCCAAAATCTAACTGAAATCTAATCATAGTTATGTGCCCGTTACCAAATTTTTTAAAAAAAATTAGAAAAAAGAAAACAATTTTAATTGCCGTAATTTGTAATTAAAGGCCCACATGAATGCATTGTTCAACAGATTTTTCAGTTTTCTCTATTTATTTATCGTGTGCGAATCAAATTAGTCCCTTTAATTACAAATTATGACAATTAAAACTTTTCTTTTTCTAATTTTTTTTCAAAAATTTGGTCAACGGCATGTAAGTATCACATGACTAGATTTCGGTAAGATTTTGGCATAATTGGTCAATAGGACTAAATGTGCTGAAAAATCAAAACATTTGATACTAGATTTATTTTCATCCAAAATCCAGGGACTGAAACTATCAATGTCCCAAACATTTGGTACCAAAATTATAATTTCTCTTGAACTAATGAAATGTGCTTTTGAATTTGAACTAGGTATTAATATTGTTGGATGCCTGAGATTTTTTCTAAGATCTTTTGTGGAAAACTTTAGCAGGAGTATAATATTATTATTTTTTAGATAAATGAAGTAAAGTATTATATACTGCTTATGAACTATTTTTTTTATGATAAAATAGTTCATAAAATTATTCATGAACTATTTTTATGAAAATTAACTTTGCTTTGCTTAACTAAGAATAAAATATTTGCAGATTATTTTCAAACCAAAACTATTATATGGGTAGTTTTTACAAATAAAAATACTTGGAGCGGGCCTAAATGCTGGACTTTGTAAATGCATTAGGAAGTTAAGGGTAACTTTCAAAAAATTAAGACAACAATGCCAGGTGCATATGAAGACAGACAGGTCAATATCCTAGCCTTCCGAATAATCCGGCGGTGGCTAAGGCCGCCCAACTTCCAGAATTAAAGCCTACATTCATCCGGTGTCGTCAAGAGCTTTTCAATAGCGTTTTTGGTCCAAAAATTTTGAATCGACATTGACAAAAATTAAAAGTAGCCTCTACAACATTCAAATGTGAAGATTCCCTTCAGTAACGGCTGCTTAGTACATAATTCTGCACATGAGATCCAAAAAAATCAACAATATAAGGAAATGGAAATTTTGTGAAAAATGCACACATAGATGTCTAATTCATGAAGTAGTCACTACTTTTGATCTTTATTATAAAAATCAAATGACTCTAATAGTCTTTGAAATCTTGTCATCCTCCTGGTTTTTGGTCTCAACTGTGAAAGAGGCTATTAGATGCCTGAACTTATAAATTTCATTCTAATTGAGACTTCAAACCATTTTAACATTAATTTTCTATTTCCTAAATAGAATTAAAAAAAACAAAAGTAAATACTTGTAAATACTTTTAATAGTTTTTTGTTTAGTTAGTGACTAGTTTGACTACTAAACAATGAAAATATTACCCTTTTGAAATATTTACATAACCTAAAAAATGACAGAAATACTATTTAAGAAAATAAAAAATTTTAACCTAGGAAATTTTTGTTGAATTTATTTATAATATTACTACATTATCATCATCATGATCATCACTATTTTACCTAAAGTCTAATGATAATGAAACAATAAACAACAAACAATAAATCTTATATGAATACAAATAAATGAAAAACATTTTTGTTTTTATCAGTATAATATACTTGTATAGTCAAGATTATAGAGAACAGGGTAAACTTTGACAATAAAACATGTCAAAAGCGTAAATAAATTTTATTTTAATATTTTATTGTATTGCTATCTCTTAGTTCTTTGTTTTCTTATTCTATTAGGCGCTTATGCTATCATTATTATTAAAATAATTTAATTAACTCATAATTGAAGGACAAACTCTTAACAATATATTAGAATACAAAATTGTTAAAAGGGTAGCTTTATGATTTTTTTTAGTTAAACTATTCAACAGTTAAATATTCTTCAAAAACCTTTAACATTAGAAAATTTGCCTAATTGTTAAACTTGGGAAAGGGCAAATTGACGGTAAACTAACCTTAGTGGGACAAATAAGAATTATCCTACCTTAATTTGGCCCTCGACACCATTTAAATCTAACTCGAGAAGTTTATCAAATCACTTTTAAAAGTAAAGTTGAGGGATAAAATAAAACGATGAGCTACAATCCAAGGACTAATAGAGTTATTTCCCCTGTTATAAAATACATTTATATTGACTTTTGTACATAATAAAGACATTTTCGTTTTTAATAATAATTATTAATATTAAAAATATCTGCTAAAATAAATAGACTCAATGTATGCGGCCAAGTGTATGTTTTTCACAAATCCCTCCGAGAAAAATCACAATTGATAGAACATCGGTAAGTACTTCCTATTAAACGTAAATTCTTTTGTCTTTTAGAACCTTTAATAGATTGACGGAGTCCAATTACTATAAGTTGTCTACCAAGCTGTTGCATCAGTATACGCAGAGGAATGGTTACAGAAGAGTTCAGCTTCCCAACAATCAACAACAAAAACATTGCACGTTTGACGGTTACACCATCACTTTGGAGAATTTCATCTCTTGACCTATATTCTGAGTTGGATAATCAGTTTGAGATCAATGGGAAAAAACGCTTCTTCGACAGAAGCTTTTGTGAGATTGGAGACAGAAAGACAGAATCGCATCATGGCCTGACCGAAGTAGAAGTTGAGAACAAGATGGACTTGCTGTGGGAAGACTTTAATAATGATGATTCATATGATGATGGCAAGGATTTTGAGGGAAAATCCTCTCTTGAAAGTTGTGGCTCGGAAGATCGTGAACGTGACGAAAAAAATAGTTTGGATGACGCTGCAGAGCAGTGCTATTTGCAGAATCCGAATATGTCCAAGAAGGGTTCCAGTGACCTTGTGCTGTCTCAGAAGAAACACAAAATGATACCGGTTTTAAAGTTCTTGATGAAGAAGATTCTCCTGCTCCAGAAAATAGCAAGGGCGAAGCGGAGGGGGTCTTGAATTTTTTTTATATATATGCTTTGTTTCTTGTCCTCAATCTGCTCTGTAAGCTTTCTTGATCTTTCAAGCTTTAAAGAGTGATGTTATGGTAGTTGTGCTCTGTTGGATTAGCGAAAAGCTAGTAGGGAGTTTCTGATGTATTTTAGTCCCTAAAATTTCAAAATAGTGTACAAGGTTGTTACAGCTCCCTATGAGTTTTAAACTATTAAATTGTCCTTGATCAAGCTTTACGTACAGTTGAGCTCCACATGATTGATTGGCACAAAAATTTCCTTTTTCCAGGGAACAAGTTTTTACTCTATGGCAATATTGTACAAGAAGTTTCACCATTTGCGACAACGTACAGGTTTCAACTTTCAAGCAAATTGAGTGGTAAAGAAATTTTCAAAATAGATTGTCTTTGGTATAATGATAGTATATTCATTACTATGGAAATTTTCGGTTCAAACATAGGGTAGGTTGCCTTAAGCCCCCTTGTACTTTGGGGTACCTAAGTCATTAACCTCCTTGTGCTGTCAAATTTACTTTTTAACCCCTTTTGGTTCAAACAAAAATGGAAAACTAATGGAAATGTTAAACAAAACTGTATGGATTTGTACATCATGCCCCTAATATGGGGGTGTTTATACTGGAATAAGATTTTTTACTCTATTCGTTGGCACTAGTTTATCCAGAATTTTTCATCTTCTTGCTTAATGGCAAATTTTAAGGCTGCGGTTCCGACATTTTTAATGTGAATCACGTTTTGTATTCAAATACTGCTACTTAACCACCGCCTCCAATCATATAAAATTTCAATAAAATAACCAACTAACAAGCTATAATTTCGTACTTGTTTCAATTTCCAGCACAAAGTCAGCAAGAACCACAACAATAGTGGCCTAAACTATAGCCTAGTGAATCAACCGTTTTTTACAATGAAGAGAGTCAAATTACAAAAAAAAAAAAAAAAAAAAAAAAAAAAATCATAACAAAACCATGCGTATCATCTGAAATATTCAATTCTACAATCAATTGCTACAGGAATCAACCTCGTAGAACATAAATCTGGATATAACATCATAATTAAAACAATTTTCAATTTACAAAATATTATCCAAAAATTGCATTTTCAACATAGGAAAATACTTATTGAGATATGTGGTTTAAAATCCGTAGAGATTATATTTAAGAAAAACAACATATTGCATTTTTCCGGATTAAAATCACATACACGGATTTAACCATTCTCCAGACCTCAAGACCGCGCTTCCATTCTCAAAGCGGAAGAGAGAGAGTACATGGCGCATAAAAGCGATTGGGGAAAAGAAGCTGCAGTCCAGATATGATCAGAATTAAGAAAAGTATTTAGGAAACCATATTAGAAACTTTCTAAAATTCTAATGTGACTAGAAAATCGAGAGTAATAAAATTCTTTTGAAAACTTTCCAAATTTAATGATATCAAGAAAATTTTCTATTTTTTTTAAAGATTATTCTAAAGTCTAAACAAAGATTCCCAAACCTAATTTGATTAGAAAACTCTAATGCTTTATGGATATTTAAACTTTGTTTATATATTTAAAACTAAATTTTAATGCGATTAAGAAAAGGGATTTTCCTAAATTCAAACAAATTTAGAATTCTAATTCGAGAACCATTATTCCCTATTTGGACACTTCCCCCGTCCATTTTGGCGTTTATTAATCAAAATTAATAAAAAAATGAAACAGTACAATGATTACAAGGAAAAAGATGAATTCAGCAATGCTTCCTGGGTCAAATTAATACTCATTACAGTACAAGAAATTTATTGAGGTAAACTTTTAAAGCTACAAAATGTCAATGATGATCGCATCATAGAAAATAGACATGGAAAGACACGCTAAAAAATTCAAAAGCAAGATTGCTTTCTTTCAAATTCCTTGCCTCCCATTTGAAATCAACATTTTTAAATTGAGATAGAATAGGGGTAAATTAGTGGATATACACAGCCATTGCTTGAGCTCAACATATTTCATGTCATCAATGATCCGTGGCAATAGAGATATAAAGGACCCTGGCAGCCATGGGATGGTGGTTTGGCCCTACATTAATAGCTATCAGCCAGATAAGTTTCCCTCTCCTTCAAAACAGGTAGGGTGTCCTGCCAATTGAAACATTATACCAACCAAATACAATCCATAATGGTTTTGAGGTTTAGGTAATTTCAAAATTAAGCAAAATTCACACAAACAAGTAATAAAATTTATAATCTAATATCCCTTTCCGCAAGTGCATGGGTCAGTTGTAGTAGGGGATGTATTAGGTTCGATCCCACGAGAAAACAAGAATTAGCGAGTACCAAAGCTACTAACTTGCTCCATTATCTAGACAAAATATCAAATTGTTGGTGTGCAAGGTAAGAAAATTCAATTACTTGAAGTAAAACAATTAGAAGAAATTCACAAACACAAGTTTTAGGGTTTAGAATCCACTAATTGTCACCAATATGATTATATGATTAACACCTTGCTATATTAATCTTGTTTTGCTCAGGATTGTAATTCCATATGAAATTAAGACTTGTTTTCACCAATAATTGACTAGAGTTCAACTATTTCCATGATGAACCCTTGTGAAATGCATGAATTGTGGTACTGAACAACCATAATCCACCTACCTATACCACTATTTACACGTGTGTACAACATAGGCTTCATCTACCATTTTTCAATGTCATAAGCATTTCTTAATGTCAAATAACATCTAAATGATTTACAATAGCTAATCAAGCTACTACAAATATTAAACCTTGATAGATGAACAAGAAAACACAAGTTATAACAAGTATAATAACATTCAAATCATATAATTAGCTTCATCTAACCCTAAGACATAAATTTAGTTAAACATAGCTAGTATAAATAACATATAATAAAAACAACTCATAAACAAGTAAGAAATTAAAGAGCTAAGGTAAGAAATACTCATTTGTTGGTAGAACATGGCTCCAAAGCTTCGTTTCTCATTGATATGAATTTATACACATGAATCCTTTAAGAGTTTTCTTACAAACAATGAAAATTCTTCTAAACGACAAAGGAACTACTACTATAAGCTACTTGGGAGTGCTTCTCCCTTCAAGACGTGTTCCAAATACCTTGTAAGAGCTTCCTATTTATAGACAAATTCACCCTAATAATCTAGACAACTTGCATGACAATTTGCAAGAAAAGTTATCTTAAAATCATAAAAAGATTTTCCTTGAATTTTGCAATGTTTCCTTGGGTAGTGTAGGTGCAAAGAATCTTCAAAAGTCATCAAAAGGGATTGGAAGATAAGTTACAAGTTGAAGCCATCATTTTCTGGCCGACATGCATGATCCACGGGTCAGATCGACTGGTTGTTGATTCGCGGATCTTGATCCACATATTGCTCCTAGAAGATGGACGAATCAGCTTTTTCTCAATTACGAAAGTTGTAGCTCTTTGAATTAGATTTCCAACACCACAAGCATCATGTCATTTAGAGTTGTGGATGCAAAGATATAGCCAAAATACTGAGACGTGATTGGGAGAACTTTGTTCTTCAATAATTTAAATTTTTGGCTATGAAGATGTGAGAACTGAATTTTGGTGTCTTCATAAGAGCTGTAGAGTATCCTTTTTTCTTTAAAATGCCACAAGAATCATCACAATCTAATAATTGTAGCTCAAGTTATTGTCAAAATACTGAAATATGTCATCATTGCCTGTGACGCCCCCAATTGATTCCCAAACTCAAATCTTGATCGGAGAGCGCCTGCCTAGCTTGCGCCAAGGACTCGAATGTAACCAATCAGTATGTATAGAGCAACATCTAACAAGTCACATACCTCTTTTGCACTCAAAATAAATATTTACAAAAGTGAGTCATCATAACCATTTTTACAATATTTTACAAAAGCTAAGACCATTACAAAGTCCCAAAAGTTGTCCACTTTTCCTTGGTTTAATCACCTGTAAGGAAAATCAATTGCACAAAAGGGGTGAGCTCATCGCCCAGTAAGGTCCATCTCAAAGTTCGATTGAAATTCTTTTCTAGGAAAAAAAATTAACTAACTTATATTAAATAGATAGACATCAAATACGAGCAAATAATCAAGTGTATAAACACATAATTAATGGATGGATACAGGAGGTTCCCCAATGAGTCCTCATTCCTGAGTTTGTCATGTCAAATCAACTGCCAAGGCTTAACATATCAATTGATGTAGAACACCACTTTGCACCCATATAACTTATCCTCGTGGCCACAACACACCGGTTGGTAAACTCGAGTATTACCCACATATTTCTCTCGAACACACCAAAGCCTACGAAACCTCCTCGCAGGTTAGGAAGTGCCGAGAAGCC
Organism: Mitragyna speciosa; assembly: GCA_024721245.1. Classification (NCBI taxonomy): domain Eukaryota; kingdom Viridiplantae; phylum Streptophyta; class Magnoliopsida; order Gentianales; family Rubiaceae; genus Mitragyna; species Mitragyna speciosa. The sequence continues at coordinate 22,666,720 of CM045561.1, forward strand.
AAGGCAGCCAAAATTTGGATGACCAGGCCCTTTGCCGACTCGAACCAAAGCTGGACGTGCTCAAGGCAGGGCCCAAGCCTCCCCAGTATGATAACCGGGTTCACAGCATGCACAAGTACATTCCAATATATAGCAAATTTTCCTCCGGTGCGATAAAGTACACCTCAGGCTCATAACACGTACACGAGCATATTGATCTAATTCATATCAATTATACAATAATGATGTTTTAAGCATGTTTGAAAACAATCAAATTTTAAATCCAGATCTATAGATGGTTTAAAGTCACATAAACATGTTCATCGAGTAAATATAGTAAAAGAAAGAATTCTTTAGTTTTGAAAACATAATAAGTTAATGGACACTCACCGGTAGATTTAGTTGCTCAAGGAGCTCCTTAAATATCCTTGGGTCTCTCAATCCAAAGTTCCTATCAAGTACAAGGTGACATAATTAGCTCTTAGACTCAAATTAAATGAACAAGTTCATTAAAAGTTTTTAGGGCATCTATACCTATTCACAACGACCAATTCATACTTTGACTGGTAAAATTGGAGTTCTACTTAATGAAAATTTCCACTTGAGACATTTCTAGAAGCAAGATTCACTTAGGTATATTATCCATAAAGACAAGAAGTTTGACCATGCACTACCTCTTTCTCAAGTTCCTACCAACTACCAAACTTTGGCCCAACATAACTTTTAATAGACAAAATGCTTGTGTGTGATAATTATATGGTTAGAAACTAGATTTCAAGTGTTATAATTTTCGTGCAGAACACTAGTCCAAACTCCAACAGAAGAAGGTCCAAAATCAACTCCAAAATTGGCTCATCACCAATCCTGCCTGCACAGGGTTGGTTTTTCAGCTACTTTGTGTGAGTTCTGCAGCCCATCAGCTAAAAACTAGCGAGTGGGGGTTATATAGTTAGAAATTAGCTTTCAAAATATACAACTTTCATGAAGAAAGTCAGCTCAAATTCCAACAAAATCAAGTTCAAAATCGTGCCACAACTTGGCTGCTCTCCAACCCTGCTACTGCAGTTTCGAAATTTCAGTCTGATTCTTAAGATTTCTGGTATTCAACAACAACCAATCAGACTATGTATCTTATACCATTGAAAAATCCCTACGAATCTAGTTTCTAAAACAACAAGAATCATCCCCTTTTGAGTTTTCTACAGAAAGTTATACCTATTTCACTAAAACTGGTTCAGCAGGCCTGCAGTGCGATTTTCTTCAACCCCAGTCCATTCCATTCACTTTTTCTCATGCTATACTCATCAACAAATCATGATATCCATATATGGGATAAACTAGATTCAATATATAATAATTTCCTAAAAGACTTGATGCTCAAGTTCTCCTTTAATCTTGCTAAAATTCCACTACAACTTAGGTGACTCTCAAGTTATTCTCTTAGGTGAGTTATTGATTCGTGCTTGCCAACTTCAATTCTTCCATGTTCCAGACATAATTTTCAAAACCAAATCGTTAAGTATTCAGTATAAATGATTTAAAAACTTAGAGATGTCTCCAAAGGATTCAAGGAATATTACCTCTCCAACGTTGCAATTTCTTTTGTCTTCCTTCCTTTCTCTACTTTTCCCTTTGCTTTGGGTTTTCTTTCCTTTCTAACCTTTTGAAATTTTTGGACGATCCCTCTCTGACTTTTTAGCTTAGCTGCTGATGGTTTATTGTCTTCTTAAGTCGTCTTTGATTAATTTAACAAAAACACAAGGTGAGTCATTCATTGAGGCCTAGGAAATGGCCAGCTCAAGCTTGGTTGAGCAAGCTGGCTCCACCGTGGATTACTTGAGCTGAACTTCCCCATTTTTTTCTTTTTCAAACTAAATTTTATAAAGTTATTCTAATTATGTCATTAGTTTAACCATTTGACACATTTCACACATTATTATGTCCGAACATAACTTGCACAAATAATTCTTAATCTTAGGGTTTCAATTGCTATAACCTTGTAAACCAATCTTATTGATTCAATCACTAATATCTCTTATCCCTAAATACCTTAGTAATGGTATTAATGCCTAAATAAATATTTAAATGAATAATTAGACCACTAAAATCTAAAATCGAAGTAGTCAAATTTAACGACTAATCTTGTCTAATAAACTACTAACATTACAATATTTCTCAACTTTAATTGTTTAACGAACAAATAATCAAATTTAAGTACAAGCCTTCACATTGCCAACCCCTAGTTTTCTCAAATTCTTCACTTCCATTTCTTCTTTGCCCTTCTCTTTTGTTTGTTATTCCTCTTATACCCTTGAAGCCTTTTTGTGATGTTGATCCTTTAATTTTATGGTGAATTTGTTGAAGAAAATTTCAAAAAGTTGAGCAAAAAAATCCTCCAAATTTGAATGTAAAAGTTGTTCTTTTGAGCTTCAAATCCAATAATCCTTGAATCTACGATAAATGTGATGACTTGTGTTCCAATTGATCCAAATTATGATTCAGGGTATAAAACCTGCTAGATTATACAAAGATTGTGCAGTAATTTGCTCAAAATATAAATTTTGCTTCAAAACTATAAAAATCATCAAGTAAAAACCCTACTTTTGAGAAAAAGTTCAAATGGAAGAAACTTAGTGAAAATGAGCCATTTTTATAACAAAAAATACTAAAATCTTAATAAAAACACACTAAAATTATATATAAAATACTATGCTAAATAGGTAAATTTATCACTTATCAAACTCCCCCACATTTGAATCATTGCTTGTCCTCAAGCAATTGAAAAATCAAGAGATCAAAACATGATTCAAGTAGTGAAATAACAAATGCCTCATTGTTGAATCCAATTCCAAAAGATAAAGTAAACAGGTATTATGCAATTTCTTGTTATGTTTTTAATACTCATCATATCAATTAAAAAGGAAGTAATTATCTCAAGATTAAAACTAGTTTAACAAAATTTCAATGCGTTACAAAATTTCACAAGAAAATGAATCATATTGTCAATCAAAGTGCTTTACGTGTCTATGATTATTTTCATTTTTTTCGCTTGAGGGAGTATTATTTAACAAACTATATGCTCAAGATGAGAATGTCTTTTAACGTGAAAACCGACATTGGCCGATGAAGGTTCCCGGTTACTCAACACCTCGATATTAAGCAAGTAGCAAAAACCAAATTTGAGAAGTAAAATTGCCTTTTTCATGCAAAGATCGACATTGGCCAATGAAGATCTCTAGTTACTCAACAATTTACTCATTCAAATTGTTATGTATTACTCATAATTCATGTACCGTTTTATGCAAAAGTTGATATTTTTAGGTGAAGACCCCCGGTTACTAAGCACAAGAACCATTGGAGTAGAAAAAACTACTTTATTCTTTTTCATTTTTGTAGTATAAGTATCCCTCATTTCAAGTATTAACCATTAAATACATGCTTTAACTAATTGACCATAATCATCATTTAACTTGTAAAATCAAGTAAAGAAAAGAAATTTAAAATCAAACATGCCAAACAAGACATAATTACAACCATTTTACAAGATGCACTTTCTCAAAAACAAAACTACTAATCACTTAATAACTATTTCTTCATATATTTGTATAAAATATTCAATCAAAGTTGCATAAATTTTTTCATAAAGTAAAGAAATTTAACAAGTTCATGGCATAAAAGTATGATATAGAGGCAAATTTTGAAAAATTTTGGCCATATTTTACGGTAACAACATTTTATAAGTATCATCATAATTAACCAATCATGATCCTTATACCTTCCTCCCACACTTAAAATGATATATTGCCCTCAATGTACAAAGGAAAACATAAGAATGAAGAAATAGAACAAGAATACTCCCCTTGATTTGTTAAAGATCCAAAAAGAATGTTGTTGTTGTGCTTTGATGTCCATCGGCCTTTGTGAAGTTTCTTTTTGCTTTGGTTCACCTTGTCTTCACTTTGATCTTGTCTTGCTCATCAACTTTGTTTCAAAGCTTAGACAAACTCAAATGCTTTGTTAGAAAATGTTTGAATAATAATTAAGCTCAAAAAGTAACATAACATGTCTTGAAACACTTGATTTCTCCCACACTTAGTTGTTGCAATGTACTTCCAAGGTGGTGAGATTTTGATGTACAAGTGATGTGAACAAGTGTAATGTGTTATGATGAAGTGAAAAGCAATGAAAGTTGTGTCAAAATGTTTCAATTCAAAATTTCATACTTTGATGCAAAAGGTCAAAGTTTGAATTAATGAAATGAAACATGAGACGCAATTCATCAAAATGTGTTTAAGTAGTGTTTTCATGCCTACAAAGTGCCCAACAAACTTGCAAAGAAAGCCCTTAAACCCCCAAAACAAAATTGACAAAATAAGCCAAAGGACCCTCAAAATATTGCGAATCCGTGGGTCAACCCACGGATTGGCCCCAGATTCTGCAGCAAAATTCTGCTGCAGCGTTTGTGCGCCAGTCTGATTTTTCAGCCACTTTGTCCATTGATTTCTTCCATTTAAACTTCAAGTTTTGGGCAAATAACTTCACAATCATGTAACCATGTCAATAAAATTTGAATTCATGAATTTAAATCATCCTAAACATCAATATATAAGAAATGAGAATCGATCGAAGTAGGCCACCCGAAAATTCTGCAACATTGAATTCAAGATGAACTTGAAATTCAAAAGTTTTTTTTTGATGTTTTTGATCAATCCAACACTTCAAACATGTTTCCAATGTTGAAAAAAAGTTTTTAACATGATTTTTAAGCATCCAAAACATCAAAATTTCAAAGTTATGACCAAAATCACAAAAAACCAACTTTGATGTAAAACAACCAAATGAATAGTTGCTTTTTCACTAAAAAGTTTAATTTGATTCTTTGCATGTTTTGGACTTCAAAATCACTTTGGACAAGTTTCAAATGATAAAACAAAGTTGTTCAAAACCAATTCTTGGATTAAAAGCCCATGGATTACCAAATGAGAATCATGTGCTCAATGAAACTTAGCTTATGAATAGCAAATCAATGGAATAGTAACTTTGAAAAGCTTAATGATTCAAGTTGGTTTCCTTATTTATTTATACCACAAAACCATTTCAAACACCTTTCAAATGATGAAACTTAGATGTTTAAACCTTCTAATCCCAAGAACCTCAAAAAGTATGAACATTTGGTATTAAACATCCAAGTTCAAACATAAAACCTCAAAGATTGCATATAATGTTTCAAGTTCAAATTCAAACCTAACAAATCAAACAGAATAACTTAAAAATGCACCTAGAACATGAAACACACCAAAGCAACTTAAATCACCAAAAACATTGGGTTGCCTCCCAACAAACGCTTTATTTAAAGTCTAGAGCTAGACCTAGAACACTTTGGTCACGTGATAGGTGTATCCTACAAAGGATATAATACACTTTTAGTGCTTAATTGATATAGCAAGTAGAGGTACATCCTTTTCCTCAAAACAAGAGCTCCCATGTCCATAATCCATTGTGCAATTGTACTTATGACAAAAGAGCACTTTGCAAGAATATCATAGCCATGATTGGCTATGCCTTTCTCTTGTATTAGTATCTTGTCAACACCAATAAAATCAATGTCACAAGTGAAAGGAGTATCATTAAACTCTTCATTTTCTACCATTGAATTTTCAATTTCTTCATCAAGAACAAGTTCATTATTGAGATTTGTGTGTTCAAAAGTAGGAAGAAACAACTACTTTATCATTTTTCACATTTTCAACTACCTTTTCACACACATATGCATTTTCTTCAATTACTTGTTCTTGGTCATGTTCAAAAGTAGAATTATCAAGCATTTCTTCACCATCATCACGTTCATGAACAAAAGAAGTATAAGACATGCCTTCCACCTTTGTACTACACATACCTATTTGATCACTAGAATTATCTTTTTCACAAGTTGGAGTACTCATGCTAACATATGAATCATTTCGAATATCACTAGGTTGTACCTTAGCTAATATTAGCACATTCATGATTTTCATGGTCACCTTCACATGTAGTACAACAAATAACATTCTAATTAGACTTATAGTCAACATAATGCATATCATATTTCTCTAGGAAAGCATTTGCTAATTGCTTCCAACTAGTGAAATAATTTGATCCATATGATCTTAGCCACTCTTTAGCTTCATGTACTAGAGTTAATGGAAATAATCTTAATTTTATAGCATCCTTATTTATGCCATTGTATCCATCAAAACTAAGTAGATCAATTAAATTTGAAAAATTGGCTAAATGAGAATAAGCATACTCATTTGGATTTCCTCCAAATTGGTCATGTTTAACTAGCCAAATGACTTTCGGCTCAAATTCATAATCACTTACACTTGTTTCTTGTTCTTGCCTTTGATTTGTAACATATGACATTGAAACTTCCGGCAAGACCTCATCCATATGCATGTTATTGAAAATGTCTACCAAATGTTCGATGAAATGCTTAAATCAACTTCAACCTTTAATGCTTTCCTTCACTCTATATTCAATGATTACCTACAAAAACACAACACAAGAGATATCAAAACAAGAAAAACGAAAATGTCTAGAATAATAAAGCTTGTAGTTGTCTTGATATTGCCAAAATTTCCATGTTTCCTCGGCAACGGTGCCAAAAACTTGATTGTGAGGTTTACGTACTATCAAAATTAAGCAAATTTCACACAAAAAAAGTAATAAAATTTACCCCTTTCCACAAGTGCACAGGTCAATTGTAGTAGGGGATGATGTATTAGGGTCGATCCCAAGAGGAAACAAGAATTAGCAAGTACCAAAGCTACTAACTTGCTCTATTATCTAGACAAAATATCAAATAGTTGGTGTGCAAGGTAAGAAAATTCAATTACTCGAAGTAAAACAATTAGAAGAAATTCACAAACACAAGTTTTAGTGTTTAGAATCCACTAATTGTCACTAATATGATTGAATGAATTAACACCTTGCTATATTAATATTGTCTTGCTTAGGATTGCAATTCCATATGAAATCAAGACTTGTTTTCACCAAGAATTGACTAGAGTTCAACTATTTCCATGATGAATCCTTGTGAAATGCATGAATTGTGGTATTGAACAACCTCAATCCACCTACCTATACCACTATTTACACTGTGTGTACAACATAGGCTTCATCTACCATTTTTCAATGTCATAAGCATTTCTTAATGTCAAATAACATCTAAATGATTTGCAATAGCTGATCAAGCTACTACAAATATTAAACCTTGATAGATGAACAAGAAAACACAAGTTATAACAAGTATAATAACATTCAAATCATATAATTAGCTTCATCTAACCCTAAGACATAAATTTAGTTAAACATAGCTTGTATGAATAATATATAATAAAAACAATTCATAAACAAGTAAGAAATTAAAGAGCTAAGGTAAGAAATACTCATTTGTTGGTAGAACATGGCTCCAAACCTTCGTTTCTCATTAATATGAATTTATACACATGAATCCTTCAAGAGTTTTCTTACAAACAATGAAAATTCTTCTAAACGACAAAGGAACTACTACTATAAGCTACTTGGGAGTGCTTCTCCCTTCAAGATGTGTTCCAAATACCTTGCAAGAGCTTCCTATTTATAGACAAATTCACCCAAATAATCTAGACAACTTGCATGACAATTTGCAAGAAAAGTTATCTTAAAATCACAAAAAGATTTTCCTTGAATTTTGCAATGTTTCCTTGGGTAGTGTAAGTGCAAAGAATCTTCAAAAAGTCATCAAAAGGGGCTGGAAGATAAGTTACAAGTTGAAGCCATCATTTTCTGGCCGACATGCATGATCCACGGGTCAAATCGACTGGTTGTTGATTCGCGGATCTTGATCCACAGATTGCTCCTAGAAGATGGACGAATCAGCTTTTTCTCAAAGACGAAAGTTGTAGCTCTTTGAATTAGATTTCCAACATCACAAGCATCATGTCATTTAGAGTTGTGGATGCAAAGATATAGCCAAAATACTGAGACGTGATTGGGAGAACTTTGTTCTTCAATAATTTGAATTTTTGATTATGAAGATGTGAGAACTGAATTTTCGTGTCTGCATAAGAGCTGTAGAGTATCCTTTTGTCTTTAAAATGCCACAAGAATCATCACAATCTAATATTCGTAGCTCAAGTTATTGTCAAAATACTGAAATATGTCATTGTTGCCGATCATTAATTTTCTCCCATTCTTCACTTACATTGCTTGTTTGCCCTTCTCTTTTGCTTGTTATTCCTCTTATACCCTTGAGACCTTTTTGTGATGTTGATCCTTTGATTTTGTGGTGAATTTGTTGAAAAAAATGTTTCAAAAGTTGAGCAAAACAATCCTCCAAGTTTGAATATAAAAGTTGTTCTTTTGAGCTTCAAATCTAATCATCCTTGAATCTGCTATGAATGTGATGACTTGTATTCTAATTGATCCAAATTATGATTGAGGGTATAAAACTTGCAAGATTGTACAAAGATTGTGCATTAAGTTGCTCAAAATATAAATTTTGCTTCATAACCATAAAAATCGGGTAAAGACCCTATTTTTGGAAAAAACTTCAAATGGAAGAAAGTTAGTGAAAATGAGCCATTTTTATAACAAAAAAAAAAACTAAATTCATACTCAAAACACACTAAAATTATATATAAATACTATGTTAAAATAGGTAAATTTATCGCTTATCACATAACGTAGGTCTTTAGCCAATGCCCTACTGCCACCTCAGTTTTCGCTTTTACTGCCTATAGGAACCTATTTAACCAAAGCTCCACGTCAACTTGGCTATGTCACCCCTGTGGGACCTTAGATTCCCATTTGGACAATTTGACCTTGTAGATGCCATTCCAACCTGGCACTTCAGCTTAGGTATTTTGGAGAATCTGACATATATTCCATTGTTGTTATATTGTCTTTAATGATGCCACATCCTCATTAATTATTCTGACATCAAGCACTTGTTTCAATAAGCTGCATGTCTTGTCTCACACATATACACCTTTGGTTATTCATTATGGAGGTAACTTTCATTACTCTCTGAAAAACATTCTTTTCTTTGAACTCTTTTTATCAAGAACACATTTACTAACTTAATCATTGGAGTGTTTATGAGGATTGAATCCCCTTGCATTTAAGGTTCATTGCTTCACAGGTTGATCCATTTGGCAGACGCGTGGAGCACGAAAATTGAAAACTTTACAATTGGCATCGTTTGTGGGAGCGACTGTTCAAGTGTTGTTATCTTAGTGTTCTTTTAGCTTGTTTATTACTTTGAAATTCTTGTAATAGATACCTTAGGTGTGCATTTGAGAACAACTCCCTTCTTCTTCTGTTGGGGAGTAATAGAATCCTCAAGAACCTCCTGAGGGATAAAAGAAAAATCCCCTCACAAATAAAGATGCCATGGCTAAAATTGCAGAGTTTGTTAAAGAAAACCCATATATTTTTGAACAGCTAAGTTAATTTCTTAAGAAAAAAGGCAAGGAATTTGCTGAGTCTTCCAAACATCAGTCGGAGCCCCTTTATGAGACAGACGAGGAGTCTTACTCCAGGAAGTCAAAGAAGTCTCGTACTGACTGATCAGGGTAACCTTCATTTAGAGAAGTTACGCCTGAGGTTCCATTAGGGAATACGCCTCCCAAGAGAAAGTCTGTTATTCCCTCTTCGAGCATTAACCAAGCTTTTCCATTTGTATTTAAGGTTAATGATGATCCAATTTCGAGTAATTTCAAGTTGCCTACCATCCCATTTTATGATGGATGCAGTGATCCCGAAAACCATCTTCACGCCTTTACTTCAACGTTTATTCTTTATTAGGCTTTTGATACGGTGATGTGTAGGGCCCTTCCCTATTATCTCACAGGAAATGCAAGAAAACAATTTTGGTCCCTTCCTCCAAACAACATTCGAAGCCTGGATGAGCTGACTACCAAATTTGTGTCTTGCTTTGTTTCCTCCAAACCTCTTAGCAAGAAATCAACTTCCTTAATACATCTTCGGTAGTAAGTTGATGAGCCACTTTGGGATTATCTAACTCGCTTCACCGATGAATCCCTCCAAGTTCCTGATCCAAATGATCAGGTTGCCATTGCTGCTATTATTCATGGATGTTACCTGGGAGACTCACAACTCAGTTACATGAGAAATACCCTAAGACCTTAGATGAACTCTAGGAGAGGGTAGGACAAGGAATTCAAGGCAAAGAGACTAATAAGAAGAAACGTGAGCCACAATCATCTGAATCCGATGGAAAAGGTTGAGGAGGGAAGTCATGGGATACTAACGCCTCTTCTGGTCGAGGGAGTAAAGACAAATGTAGTGTGTTTGATAGGATCAGTAAAGGAAGATCTGCTACTTCAAACACTTTGTTAACCCCTTTGAATACCAGCGAACCAAAGTATTGGCTGTGATGAAACAACAAAATTCGAGTAGGACGTGACCTCGGATGGTTGGCAAAAAAGGGCAGAGAAACCCAAATCTTTACTGTAGACACTAAATTTTGACACACCTTTTGTAAAAATGTGTGTGTTATTTCATTTAGGGGGACTTTTGTTTTTCGGGGGTCGATTGTAATTTTCGTGTATATTATGACTAATTCGTCACATCAGGGGTAAAATGGTAATTTTAGCTTGTAGATACATTTTGTTATTTTAGTTTCTAAACTCATATTTTATGGTTTTTTTTTATCATTTTTTAATTTTTAATGAATTTTTGGAGTCATGTAATATTTATTTAAATTTTTGGTATTTTTTAAGTTTATAACGCGTTTTTCAATGCACCTTTTTATAGGAATTTTAGTGTGAAAGATTTTATATGTACATTTTATATCTTCATAGATTTTCTGTAGAAATTATGTGATTTTTAGAGGTCGTTTGGCATTTATTTTAATTTTTATTTTTTTATCTATTAATGACGCATTTTTCAATATTACATTAACTTCTAATTTTTACATTGAATTTTCTTTCTTCTTATAGTGTTGAATTTTAGTTTTTAATATAATTCTAAGGACCCAGGTGGTTTTTATTTATTTTTTATTTCATTTTCTATATTTTTTTACAAAATTTTCTCCCAAAAAAAATTTTCTCCAAAAAAAAAAAAGGGGCCAAAGGCCAACTGCTGCTACAGCAGCTGCAGTAACCACTACAGTTGCTAAATGCAGCAAGAAACAAAAACCAAATCTATCAACCATGGCTGCAAAGCCATTCCATGACCCACCTAAAACTATCAATCGTCATATTTTAAGGGATTTGAGGGGATTTTGGGTTGATTTTCTCTGTTTTTCATCATCACCACACACCAGACACACACGCTTGCATTCCTTCCATTTCTACCCTCATTTCTAGAAAACACAAACATTCACTAACACTTCTTCACACACCTGCACTCATCTTCTCCCTCCGCACACTACACATCTGTGCACACCTCACCTCCACTTTTCATCAATTTCACTTGGCACTCTCACACACATCAGACTCCCACATTTTTCACTTCACAACTCCCTTCCATCCTCATCCCTCTCTCGGCCATACACATACACCTGAACACACAAAAACTCCATCAAAGAAACACACAACTTCCTCTCTTTGTTTTCCCCTCTCACTTCACCTGCGTTACACCAGTGCACACTCCCACTGCCTCTCCCCCAATTCCACTGCAATTCATGCACCACACCTCACTCACCATCTTCAACTCCATCATTCATATTCTACCCTCTACCTTACCATCAAATTCCTTACATTTTCACACACACACACACACACATTCACATCTTACAGGCTTGAACAAACAATCACACACACACCAGCTTCATTCACACACTCCACAAACACACACTTTATACACACCTGCACAATCAAACAACCACCGCCAAATTCACACCACCCACAAAGTTCATAGACCACACTGTTAGTGTATGCCCTAAAACCAAGATGGTTTAAAGGTGTTTTGTTTTACACTTATTTATGTTATATTTATCCATGTGATATTTTTCTTTATCATCTATACTTGTATTTCCATGTTACTTGTTTGATTGATAAAGTCCTTAGAATATTGACTGTGTATTAGAGATTGTAAGGGTTACAATTATGAGACTACTAATACATAAAGTCATATTCTTAAATATCCCTAGTCATAGTATTAATGAGATTGGACATCATTAATACGGATAGACTAGCACATACTTTGCCTCTACTTATGGTAAGTAGTAGTTGATCTCATTGACTATGGTGTGCGTGACACTTAAGCTAGTATGTGGATGCTTGTTTGAGAACAAGTTCATTGGATTGATCCGCCAAGAGTTTCAACTATAGTGTCAATAGTTGAACTCTTAATGGCAATGGTGTAAGTGATCCTTTGACTTGAGATTACCATAGTATCTTGAGTGTGGATTGCTATACTTTGACTCTATTCCTCGGTGCCCGTAAAAGGGTAGCTCATAGGTTAGAGATTGGGTATAGTTTGAAGCATGGAAAGATAGTGAGTAATCAATATAGGATTCACCACTCCTTAATAGGAGAGTATATCCCTTAATGGCCACTTGTTGGAAATATTAACTCATAAATCTTCTGCAGAAGTGATAGTATAACTTGGAAGTAGTTTCAAGGTTATACATCATGGAGAGTTATATTTCTGGAACAAGAAAATATAAATTAGTCATTTAATAGTATGCACTATACTTTTAGACTAATTGGGATATAGTGTGGTGAAAGGATATTAATTACACGGTAACATTGTCATTGAAGGGTATGGTCTACCATATGACTTTCCTATTCACTTGGGTGGTCATGATGCATTGCTAGACGCCACTCATGATCTATAAGTATGAATTGATTAATTAGTGAATTAATGATAAATTAAAAGTGTTTAATTTATCTAACTCAATTAATGAGTTATAATTTATACTTATTGCCAACGTGAATGGAACCTAATGGGTCACACACATAAAGAACAAAATCTTTGGGTTAAAATGTAATTAAGATAAGTATGAGATACTTATGGGGTTAATTTATGAGATAAATTAACTTAAAGGACTTATTTATAAATATTCTAAGTCTTGCAGGAAATTAGTTTCCTAAAAGAAATAAAATAACTAATTAGTTTCCTTATGGAATAGATTTCCTAAAGGAGAAGGATTAGCTTAAAGTAAGTTGCCTAAACCTACTTGGTTTCTAATTAGCTTTATTTCCTAAAAGACTAGAATACTTCCTCTATAAATAGGTTCATGCTTTGACTCTTGAATTGTTGTTGCTACACAAAAAGAAAACTAGTGAGAGAAAATAGAAGAAAGAAAAGGCACGCCTCTCTCTCTCTCTCTAGGCGTCTCTCTCTCTCTCTTCTAAGGGTTAGGTTTTTCTTCTTCTTGTGTTCTTAATAATTCAAGGGAGCTAGCACTCAAAAGTCAAAGCGAGCAAGCCTACAAGGTTCCCAAAGAAGTTGTTCGTGTGGATATCGTTAGAAGCTCTACGCTTGGAGGGCTTTTCGTGGTAGATCTAACATCTTCTTCGAAGGATCTTTGCCTAGAAGCATAGAAATCTTCTGTGCTTAAGGTAATCTTCATGCAAACCCCCTTATTAATCATATAGATATGTCAAAGAGATCCATGGTTAAGGTAATAAATTTTTATTTTTCCGCTGCGTTACCAATGCTATTACCTTACACACACTTTCACTCCCTGCATCACAAACACACACACACCTCACATCCAATTCATCTGTATAAGCACACACTTTACACGCACTTGCACAATCAAAACAACCAAACATTCACAAACAATTCACAGGCACACACATGGACATTTGCATACACAATCAGTCACGCACATCCACACATATACCCACGCACAGTCAAACACACCATTCACACCCTACACACACATGCGCAACTAGCACCCTGCTGCTCCCCAATAGCCTTCCACCACTGGACAACCATCACTGCCCAAATGCCGCTGGTGAACCCACAATTTCCCAATCCACCGCCACCTTTCCTTCTATATCTTCTCAAGTCAGGCAAGAAAACTTTTTCCCCTCCACTAATTTCTACTTGTATAAGCATTAACACATTTATATGTATTTAATTTACTCATATATTTCAAAGAATTAGGAAGTTCAGATAATTGAGGGGTGATTCAATTTGGGTTTCAGCAGACCCAAATAGAGAGAAAGAGAGAGAGAGAGAGAGAGAGAGAAAACTAGAGAGATAAAGATGGAGAGAGGAGAAAGAAGAAAGAAATAAAGACGGAAAATGAGAAAGAAAGAAGAGAAAGAAAGAAAGAGAATTCGAGAGAGAAAGAGGAGGGAAGAAATGTCGGAGAGAAGAAAAGAAAGAAAGAACAAGAGGGGGAAAGAAGCCAGGAACGGCGGAGAAAAGAGAGAGAGGAAATCGGAAGAGAATGGGAAAAGAAAGGAAGAAGAAAAAGAGAAAAAGAAAGAAGAAATAAAGAAAAAGGGAGCAGCAGAGAGAGACAACCGGAGAGAGGAAAGAAAGAAAAAAAGAAAGAAAGAAGGAAAGAAGAAGAAGAGAGAAGAGAGAAATAGCAGAGAGAAGGAGAGAAACGGTAGGAAACAAGGAAGAAAGAGAAAGAAAGAAAGAAAAAAAATGGGTTAAAAAAAATCTATTACCAAAACTACGTCGTTTTGACATAAAACGACATAGTTTTGGTTAGTTTCTTTTGCTTATTTATTTTGTTATTATTTTTATCATATTAGATATTTATATTTTGGCCCCTTAGGTTTTAGGTGTTCTCATCATGCCCTTCAATACTTTTAGTTTCTTTCGTTTAAGTCCTTGTTTATTTAAGTTGACCCATAAAATTTATGCTTCTTTTCAATTATGTACAGCATAATTGCAATTTGGTTTTAAAGTTGCTAGAAGTTATATTTTTGCCCCTTAGCTTGCCTAAAAATGCAATTTAACCCCCTAAGCTTGTTGAAATTACATTTTGACCCCTTCCTAGTTGCTGGATTTCTAATTTGATCCCTCATATTTGCTGGAATTTCACTTTTGGTCCTCAAATGTTGCTGGAAATTGTAAATTTGTCCCTTATGTTGCTGGAAATTTCATTCTTGCCCCCCAACCTTGCTGAAATTTTATTTTTTCACCCTTAAGTTTGTTGAAATTATATTTTCATCATTGAATGTTGCTGGGAATTGCATTTTGACCCTTGAATGTTGCTGGAAATTTGATTTTAACCCTCCTTAGCTGTTGAAATTACATTTTTATCCTCAAATGTTGCTGGAATTTATATTTTTGCCTCCCCAAGTAGCTAGAACTTGCATTTTAGCCCTTGAATGTTGCTGAAAATTTGATTTAGACCCCTCCCTAATTGCTGGAATTTTCTATTTAATCCCTCTGAGTTGCTGAAAATTCATTTTTTGTCCCTTAGTTTGCTAGAATTTACAATTTTCTCCCTAAGATATTGCCCCATTTACATTTTTACCTCACAAATTGTTGGGATTTACTTTTATTGCCTTATTTATTTAAATAGTGGTATTTTTGACATGTTTGTTCATTTTATTAGCAATTTGTACCGAGTCTTCAAATAGGAGGTACCCTTATTACCCTTTCAATGTCTCTTTATGTGCTCCTACATGTTTTTTCCTAAGTGTTTTTTTTATGTATCTTTTTGTGTTTATTATTTTTATTTATGTGTGAGTATTTATTTATGTCATGTTATTTATTTGAATTTAATTTTAATTATTCAAATAGATGTAATAGATAGGTGACATTCTATTTAACAAAAATTTTGTATTTAGATATTTAATGTGATAGATAGTTTATATTTTCATTTATTTAACAAAAGCTTTTGTATTTTTAGAGATAAAATGTAATAGATAGGTTAGATAGGCTATTTTTCTTATCTTTACCCATTTTAGATTGTAATTAGGCTTTTTTCCGGTGTAATAGTTAGGGCTTTTGTGTGCTATGTGCTTATGTGTTTTACTTGCTTTCCCTAGGACTTTGCATCTAAAATATCATGCTTATGTGCTATTACCTGTTTCTATATGCTTATTGCTTTAATTTATGTTTGTTATTATTTATTGTTTTGCTTTATTATGGAATATGTGTATTGTCCCAACACTAGTCCAACCTAGTTGTAGTTAATTTCAGTTTTTTTGCTAGTCCAACGCTAGCTAGGAGTTTCTAGAAAATGGGCTAGTCCAATGCTAGACCCTTAGGTCATTGTAGTGTTAGATCACTCCTTGTGTGCATTTCATATCATTTCACACTCTTTTTTTTTTCTTTTTTTAAGGCCTTTTCCATTTTGCATGATTTTTTATGTATTATTATTCTTATTATCTATTTTTAACATATATTCAGTGCTTGACATTTAGGCTACATTTCATATAGAATCTTAGGACATTTGTGTGATTTTGGCTAGAAATAGTCATCTACTTACGTGGGAAGCGGTGGATCAGCAAGCCGTTCCCCCTCCATGAGTAGGAACAGTTGGTTACGAGTTTATTAGTCCCCCGCACCTGTTATGTTGCATTCACTTTTTTTGGTCACTTATTTCTATATTTGTATTTTATTTTTCCCTTTTGCATTTTATTTTTGCATAGCTCGTGATTCCTTTAAAGTCTCATTTTGAGTTAAGTAATTAATGCGTTAATTCCAATTAAACCTTGAAGGGACATTTTGCCCCTCTTGACATCTGTTTTAGGTCTAGGTTTGCATTCATATAGTTACATACAAATGTGATAGAATTTTATAGTTATTTTAAGAAAATTTTGACTAAATCTCGCAACTAGCCTTGGCTAGGTTGAAAGGGTGCCTTAGGTGTAAACCTTTGCCTTCCCTTTCTTCAACTGTGATCGAACCTTTTTCTCTTGTTTTCAAAGGCCTGGAGTTGTCTAAAAGGGTTTCTTCGTCTTTCTTATATTTTTCGAAAAAATGTTTTTCAAAGAAATTATTCTTGAAATTTTACCATTTATAATAAAACATTTTTTGGTGACTTGGTACACCAAAACTCAATATTAAGTAGCGACTTCCGTTTTCACAAGAAAAACCCTTTTAAGACTCTATTTTTGGCCCCAAAACCATAGCATTTTTAAAGTCCCATTTTGGGCCCTTTTCTTTTGTTTCTTTAAATAAAATCATTTTTATAAAAGCTACTATCTTTTTCATACAAAAATCTTTTTTCGTCTTTTGAAAAATGGGACGCGACAACTGGCGACTCCACTGGGGATCACTAGTGAGTCCGAGCACCAAGTTTAGTCACTTTTTCTTTTCTAACCCTTTCATTTTATCGCATTTGGATGTTTAGGATTGCATTTTTCTTTTTTAGTATTCTGCTTTGTATTTCACATACACCTCTTTGTCTCTCGCTTCTATGTTATTGATGGTTTATCTATTTATGATGAATGTTCATATCGCACTTGCATTTGGGGGGAGGGGAGGTTCAGTCACCCTAGAGCCTTTTGCATGTTAGCATTACTATTCCCTCCTCTCATAGGGGAGCACTTCATACATGCATGCAATATATTTTTACCTTTTTTTCTCTTTTTGGTAATTGCCTGATAAGTGTTAAAGTGAACTACTTTTTTTAGGTTAGGTTTTTAGGATTTTCTATGAGTTTTTCTCTAGTTCTTAGCTATTTCTTCTCTTTTATGATTTTAATGCCAAATTGTGTAAATGTATGATTTAAAAGTGTTTTTACACCATTTTGTAGGGTTTTGATAGCTTCAACTCGATTTCAATTGATTGGAGTGCAATGAAGAAATAGGCGAAGAAGAATTGGAATGGGAACAGTTTGGCAGCTTGGACATATTTCAGTGTTTTGGTCATATCTAGAGCTAGAGACATTGGATTGGGATGACTCTTGAGGTATTTTGAAGCTAAGACAATTTTTTACAATTCATACGAAGACATCAAAGTCTAGTTCTCACGTTTCAATGGTCAAAATCCCAAGTTACTGAAGCACATTTGCACTGCGAGGCTATTCCGACCAGTTCTTAGTATTTTGAGTACATCTCTGGCCACAGACCTTTAAATGACGTGATTTTTGATGTTTTGGAAAGTTATCTCAAGGGGCTACAACTTTTGTGTTTTAAGGAAAAGCTAATTCGGCTGTCTTGGAGGTCAAATCTGACGTAGACAAACTACGCGATAACCCACGCGCGATTTGTGCTGCGGTTTCCATTCAGAAATTAAGTGAACAAACTGCGCGACAACCCACGCGCGGTTTATTCCGCGGTTTCTTCACAGAATCTGCAGCGTATTTAGCAGCTGAACTGGCCATTTGATGAAAAAGGAGAACCCTAACTCGGGAGAAAACACACACACGCCGTAGACACCTCAAAAACACACATTTGGCACATCTAGAGTGATGTAGGGAGGAGAAAGCAAGAGTAGAGGGACAACTCAAGAGCTTCAATGGTGAAAGCAAGAAGATTTTATCAAGATGCAAGGGAGGATTCAAGGGGGCTGCATGAGAATGAGCTTTCTCTTTCTTTCTTGTCTTTTGTTAATTTTATTCTTGTAATTATGAATTGAGTTTATGATTTAGATGGGATGAACCCTAAATTCTTATGTCTATAATTTTATTCTTGGCTTAATGAAAGACCCACTTTGTTCTTAGATTTATTCATGAGTTTATTTGTGTTTTGGATTGGGATTTGCATGCATCCTTCAATTCAAGTATTGATTTTGTATGGGTATATCGAGAGATTGCACATATGATTAGATCACTTTATGAATAGAGAGAACTTGAATGAATTGCTAGAGATAGGATTACATGAGTTCTTCCTAAGTTGAGTTTTAGGATTAAAGCTCAACCACAAATAGAGTCCATTGATTAGAAATTGCGTCTTTTAGGGGTTTTAATTGAGAAGAGATTCCAATTAATCAACCGAGAAGGTAGGAATTGTTTCACTTGAGAAAGGATATAATTCACATTAGGGATTCTAGGGTCTAAGCAATTGGGTTAATCATTAATCAAGTTAGAGTCTTGGCATGTTGGTTTAGGGGAATTCTTCATCTAAATTCACCTCTACTTTTGTCCATTCTCTTTACTAAATTCTATATTGTCATTTAGTTAGATAATTAGTTTTAGCTAATTTGTATTTTCATTTAATTCGTCATTCACTTTGTGAGGTTAGATAATAGAAAGAAGTTAGTACTAGTACTCACATAGTCCCTGAGGGATCGACACTTGGTACTCCTGTACACTATACTACTAGGAACGATAGGTGCACTTGCCTAAAGTATCCATAGTATAGCGAAACGGATATCATTGCCACCCACCCATCCCTTTAGAATTAGGATTGATCTGCCTAGATATGCGGTCATCACAGTCGTGCATATAGCAGTGTCTAGGGGATCACTCAAACCACCGATCTGGGATTTTTGGAATTGATAGACTTATTACTTTTTGAATCCCTCAGTCTGAAGGTTCGAGAACCGAGACCTTATCGGGTCTAGATGAATTAGCAAGCCTAATCTCATGCATCCATATAGAATAGCTGAGGATAGAGTCTGCCTTATCTCGTTAAGTACACTACACACGAGAGGAGAGAAACCACCCTTCTTTAACTTTCCTTATTATGCCATTTGTTGCTATTTACATGTATCTTTTGTTTTTGTCAATGTGTTATATATTACTTGTTGAATAAACTAACGTAATTTTTCTTATTCTTTGATTATATTCACAACCTTAGGAATAAGGGTCATGGCATGGTACTCTTTTAGAGAAAACTGCATTTTTAGATAGAATATCGCATGTTTAAATTCTAATTTATAACAATAAAATACGCATTGCATGTCATTTCTAGGCTTACCCCGACATTAAATGGGGCTTTTATTAGGCCATATTACAATATTGCACATTTATTTATTTTAATAAATTGGCATCATGCATAAACTCTAGAGAGAATGCCACTTAGGGGATCCCAACTTAGGAATAAATCGTCCTAATTTTTCCTTGGGCATACAACCCTCTCTGTGGGAATTTCACGTTTAAATTTTTGTATGTCCTGGTGGGTGAGACCTTAGGTAAGGTAATCTAATGATCTTTTGCAATCAAAATGGGTAGCATATGCAAGATCAACTAGTCAAAAGAACTCTTCCTACTGCTTAGGAATTGGAAAAACACCATGCACCCGTCGAAGTAGAATCTAATATCACATTACCTGGGACACCTAGCTCATCTCATCGACATAGAACCAAATGAAGTCGTTATTGATGCTTTGGTACAAGTGTGAGATCCTAAGCACTCAGTATTTAGGTTTGTTGATTATGAACTGATTGTTGCCCTAGAAGAAATAGCCGGGCTTTTAGGATTTCCAACCGAGGGAAAGAAGCTAATTTTTCTAATTGTGAGTGGTAAAAAGGAGCTAAGCAATTTCATGGGATTGAAAGAATTAGCTATACCTGGTCTGATCCAGGCAAATTCAATCAGAATCAAATACTTGTACAATCATTTTGTGTCTCGGGAGTGTTTTGCTACACAGCAACAGGATTTCTTCATTGGCATAGAGGAAGTATGGTCTCAGAAAAGAGTATGGGTTTATGGTTTTGTACTGGCTGGATTTTTTCTTTTTCCACGACTAGACGATAAAGTTAATATAAGAATCATCAACATGATGACTGATCTCTTCCGTGAGATGAAAGGCCTAGACCTGACTATTGTGCCCACTATTGTAGCCGACATTTTCATGGCATGTACCAAATGTAAGAAAAAATCCAAAATTTTTTACGGTCCTAGTATCCTACTTCATATTTGGGCTATGGAACATCTACATCAGCGTTCTGCGATCTGATCCAGACTTGTTTTAAAAGACACAAATTGGATCCAATCACACAGAAGGAGGATCGACTCAGCAAACCAGCCAAGAGATGCCAAAGCGTATTTGGAATTCTTCCATGCACTCTACAAGAAAGACATCTGTTGGGTTTTAGAATGGATTGAATGTCGTAAATCGGCACTGTAATGTTTCAGAAGAAGGTTCATCTCACTGTTGGGTACTAATGGAGTAGCACCCTACATTTCTCAAAGAGTTCTTCGTCAGTTCGGACGCATCTAGGGTATTTCCCTAAAATTACAAACAGAAGATTTTAATATCATTTTTCAGCTAAGGATTTGTCCTAGTGAAATACCAAGAAAGTCAAAGATTGTGGAAGCCTAGGGAAGTTGATGCACAGACCAGAATATTCTATTTGACCCGGAGACTAATTCTTTTCCAAGAACTACCTCAGGATACAATATCCAAAAGGACAAGCTGTCATTGACCCCATTGAGGAAATCATTCGATTGAGAGCCCTGTTAGAAACGAAAGATGGTGAATTAATATAAGCAAAGTAGAACTCTGAGAAGAACAAAGAGGCATATGAATCTGTTAAGCAGCTTTATACAGAAGTGAAACAGGAACTACGAGAGAAGAAAAAGAAATGTTTGGAGCTGAAAGATGACTTCAATCATACGATGAACAAGTATTGTTGAGAACCGGATCACAGCAAAGCTCAGCTCCTAGAGGACCAGCTAAAGAGAGTTTTAGATTGTGTAGGAGAGTTAACAGAATGATGTACTATTTTGTTTGACTGTATTCGATTGGTAGTAAAAGTAGTAGCATATTTTCTTTTAATGCTCAAATGGTATGAAAGTTGACTGAATTACCAAGTCGAAATTCCTCTCGCCCCAATGCTAAAAAGGGGGTCTCACTTTGAAAGATTGTATTTCACCTTGGTCTGATCTAGGCAAATTCAATCGGAATCAAATACTTGTACAACCATTTTGTGTCTCAGGAGTATTTTGCTCACAGTAGTAGCATTTCTTTATTGGCACAGAGGAAGTATGGTCTTAGAAAAGAGTATGGGTTTATGGTTTCGTACTGGCCGAATTTTTTCTTTTTCCACGATCGGACGATAAAGTTAATATAAGAATCGTCAACATGATGACTAATCTCTTCTGTGGGATGAAAGGCCAGGACCTGATTATTTTGCCCACTATTATGGTCGACATTTTTGTGGCATGTACCAAATGTAAGAAAAAGCCCAGATTCTTTTACGATCCCAGTATCCTACTTTAGATTTGGGCTATGGAACATCTACATCAACGTTCTGCGATCCAATCCATACTTGTTTTAAAAGACAAATTGGATCCAATCACACAGAAGGAGGATCGACTTAGCAAAGCAGCCAAGAGATGCCAAAGCATATTTGGAATTCTTCCATGCACTCTACAAGAAAGACATCTGTTGGGTTTTAGAATGGATCGAATGTCATAAATCGGCACTGTAATGTTTCAGAAGAAGGTTCATCCCACTGTTGGGTACTAATGGATTAGCAGCCTACATTCCTCAAAGAGTTCTTCTTCAGTTTGGACGCATCCAGGGTATTCCCCTAGAGTTACAGATAGAAGATTTTAATATCATTTTTCAGCAAGGGATTTGTCCTAGTGAAATACAAAGAAAGTCAGAGATTGTGGAAGTATGAGGAAGTCGATGCTTAGATCAGGATATTCCATTTGACCTAAAGACTAAGTTTTTTCCAAGACCTACCTCAGGATACGATGCATGGCTTCAAAATTAGAACCATCCAAAGGGACATGCTGTCATTGACCCCGTTGAGGAAATCATTTGATTGAGAGCTCTATTAGAAATGAAAGATTGTTAATTAATACAAGCAAAGCAGAACTTCGATAAGAATAAAGAGGCATATGAATCTACCAAGCAGCTTTATACAGAAGTGAAACAGGAACTAGGAGAGAAGAAAAAGAAATGTTTGGAGCTGAAAGATAACATCAATCATACGATGAACAGGTATTGTTGAGAACCAGATCGCAACAAAGCTCAACGCCCAGAGGACCAGCTAAATAGAGTTTTAGATTGTGTAGGAGAGTTAATAGAATGATATACTATTTTGTTTGACTGTATCCGATCGGTAGTAAAAGTAGTAGAATATTTTCTTTTAATGCTCAAATGGTATGAAAGTTGACTGAATTACCAAGTCAAAATTCTTCTCTCTCCAATGCTGAAATAGAGGTCTCACCCAAAAGGATTGCATTTCATGATAGCCTTACCCTTGACATAATAAGGACTTCTCCTAGGACATGCATCCAAATTGTTTATACTTTTGCTAATTTAATGTTTTTCTTTTTTTTTGTGATAATAAAATTGACTGTAACAATGACGATGGGACAACTGAACCTTTTTCTTTCTAATGTAAATTTTAGGTACTTGTAAAACACAGTTTCCTTTCACCGAAGCCCCATTCGTACGCGGTACCGTACTAGACAGCTACATATAAACATGAGTGCTCCCACTGAATCATTTGAAGGACCTGTTGGAATTCAATCTTCGGAAAGAACAACATTAAGGGCTTAGATAGATGAGATGTTAACTAAAATGAATAATATGACCCATGAAGTATTTTCTCATAGCCAAATTATTACCCACTTCATTAGTAACATGAACAACGACAGCTCTACTTCTACTGCACCCGTCACTCAAGAACCTCCGCAATCCTAATCTGATGTGAGCAGGAATGCCCAAGTGCAAATAATGATGTCCCAACGGTTCCAGTACAATCTACACTCCTCAATACCCAGAGCATCCAGATGCCTCATCCACCTCTAAACATTCAAAACCCTCAAATGCCCATTCCAACCCCGCCCAGTCCCAAACACATGCAAAATACTCTAAACCAACTCCAATACCCCCAACAAGCCAATCATTTTCCTCTGAACACTCAATCACCACTGATTCTCAATACAAATCAGTTTGTGCTAGATCTTGGGTATCAAAGAGGAGTGGATCTGAAGCCTTATCATAGAGATGAGAATCTAAACATAATAGAAAAAGTTCTGTTGCGAAGATTAGATAGGTTCGATTACTTCATCAAAGAAAGCTAAGGATTGGATCGGTACGACAATTTGAAGTATGATGATTTTTGTATGTTTTCTGATACTAAGCTACCTCCAAAGTTTAAGGTACCAGAATTTTCCAAATATAGCGATGCTGGGGAACCTATAGTGCACCTTAAGATATTCTGCAACCAGTTGGGCAAACCTACCGGGGATGAGAAATTGCCAGTGAGGTTATTTGGGAAGAGTTTGGAGAATGATGCATTAGAATTGTATTTAAAATTAGATTTTTCAAAGATTCGAAACTGGGCTAACCTCTCCCGAGCATTTATCAAACAGTATGAGTTCAACTGTGATTTGGTACTTGATAGATTTTTCCTGGTAGAATTGAAGAAAAAACCTTCAGAAAGTTATGTAGCTTATGGACAGTATTGGCGGAGTGTGGCAACTAAAGTAAGTCCACCAATTGATGAGAATAAAATGGTAAAATTATTTATCGATGCCCAAGACACGCCTTATTACCAGGCCATTGTAGGCTCAATTGAAAAGACCTTAGCCCAGGTTATTGAGCAGGCAGAAGCCATTGAAAGAGGCATAAAGAAAGGAAAGGTAGTGGACATGGTTGCTATGAAAATGCAAGTTGAATCGTTACAAAACAATAACAATTTGAAGAAAATAGTTGGGAAAAAGCCTGAGAAAAGAAAAGAGGAAATATCCTTTGTAATAAACCAAAGCCCAAATCCCAAGCCCATGTTCCAAAACAAGCCAAATTTTCATTCTCAATACCCACAGTACCCTCAGTTGGCACATCCGTCACCTGTTTATCCCCAGTACTCTCAACCCATTTTTGACACCCAAGCCCAACTAGCAAATGCCTAACCATTTTACCCAAATACCCAACCCGTGTTCCAAATCTCTCGACCTGTACTCTAAAATAATCCTCGCCCACCTGTGCAATATCGTCCAAGGCCTGTTTATCCTAACACTTATGTTCCACCCAACCAACTTCAAAATACTATGCATCTAACAAACCCACTCCAAAAACGGCCTACAACTTTCACTCCTCTTGGTCGCTCTATGGATAAGATATATGAACAATTGAGAGCAGCAGGTAACATTGGCACGATCTCTCAAGAAACTTTTTCTAATGGGTTGCCTCGTGACTATGATCATCAGGCTGTCTGTATTTATCATTCAGGGAGTCGGGATACCCTACAGCCAATTGCTGGGCTTTGAAGTATAAAATTCAGGACATGATTGATGATGGAGAAATCGTAATAAGGAGAACAAGGGGGCAAGCTCCAAATGTTGACAACAACCCTCTGCCTCAGCATGGGTCGACCGTTGAAATGATAACTTTAGATGAATAATTTGAGGATCTTGCTAAACTGATAGTCTCAACTGAGGAAATAGTGGGGGTTACTGAAGCTGACTATAGGCGAGTTGGAATGATGATATCTAGTAAACAATTCATGAGTCGATACAAAGATGATATTTTGGCAGAAAAAGTAGAATCACCAGTGACCGAGTCACAAGAACCATTCATTTTGGAAGACATGTTGTCAGTTGATAGTTCTTCAAGTCAGCCGTTTGCACTCGATGTGCGGCCATTTGAGTTGGAAATTTCGGAACAAAAAATCATTGATATGCCAGAACAAATACAGTTGAAGATCTACAGAGAGTGCCATGGAATTACAAGAGCTCTAAATTGAATGATGATGTCTCTGCAATTATGAGATCTAGGAAAGTGATTGCTGAACTAGAGATTGTTATTCTAGCTAAGGGAAAAGATAGCACACTACCCCCTAAGCTACTAGTCAATGAGAAAGAAGCTGAAAATTTTTTGAGAATTTTGAAAAAGAGTAAGTATAAAGTGATGGAGCAGTTGAGGCGCATGCGAGCACAAATTTTGATTTTAAATCTTTTATTGACATCTGAATTCCATCGAAAGAATCTTTTAAAAGTTTTGAATGAGTCTCATATTCTCAAAGACATTTCTACTGAGAAGTTGGCCGGGATAGTAGGAAATGTTTTGGCATCTAATCAGATTGCCTTTTCTGAAGATGAGTTGACTCTTGACAGGAAAGGGCATAACAAGGCTTTATACATATCCGTGAGATGCAACGGGAAATACTTGCCCAGAGTTTTGATTGAAAACGGATCTGCATTGAACATCTGCCCATGGAACACTTTGCAAAAACTAGGATATTTACGGTCACAAGTTCGCCAGTCACTGACCGTTGTTAGAGAATTTGATGGTTCGAGAAAGAAGACTATGGGAGAGATTGATTTGGTGCTTGAGATAAGTCCAGCTTAGTATCAAGTTACCTGCCAAGTTATGGACTTTTTTAGGATATATAATGTTCTGTTAGGGCGGTCATGGATTCATTCTTCCGAGTCAATGCCGTCATCTTTGTATCAAATGGTAAAATTCATTATGGATGATAAACTGATTACTATTTTTGCTAAGAATGATTGCACCATGATTGTAAATTGCAAGTATTCTGAAAAAGCAAAAGATGAGTCATCACTTGATCGGGGCTTCCGTGCTTCAGATGTTATATTTGTTAACTGGATTTCCGAAAGAAAGCCACCTGTTGAGCCATTTTGCCTAATGCCAGTATCATAATAGCTAAGGAGTTGATTAGGGAAACTACCAGCCAGGAAGGGGCATTGGAAAGATGTTGCAAGGAATTGCAGAACCTATTCCACTGCTTGAACAGAAAAACAACTTTGGGATTGGTTTTTACCCAACTGGTAAGGATTTAAAAGAGATGAGAGAGAAGAAGAGAGCTAAAAAGGAAGGAGAGCAGGTTCCACTCTATATTCCCCCACTATATCACAGTTCTCAAGGTCATCCAAGGTCATTATTTCTGAAATATGTAATGAGGACTATGATATTGAAGAAGGGGCAAGCTGTCTCTTTATTGGAATGACTGGTACAGAAGGATCGTCTGATACTGCTAACTTTGAGGAAATCGAGAAAGAATCATTGAACAATTGGAAATCTGATTATCTCCCTGTTTGGAGGGAGTTTCGGTAAATTTGGAATTGTCTTTTGTTCAAAATTCATTTCTAGATGGAGCCATGAAATGAATTTCTTTCTCAATGTTTGTTTTGGTGTTAAGTTCTGACTTTCTTGCATTAGGTTTTTGAAAGAAACTATTCTCAATTTCTTTTGTTATATCGAGAAAATTTTTTTTGTCAAAATCTTGAAATGATTTTTATCTTTTCTCAATGGCTAATGCTAACTTATGATTATAAACATCTTCTTTTGAAAAATACAAGCTTTTATTCAATAAATTGGAAAGTTATTTATTTATGTTTCATTTATTTATGTTTGCATATTTTTGTTTTATTTTAGATGGTCGAAAATAACTACTGTTGATCCTTTGAATGTCACTTTGTTTGAAACTGATAAGTTGAACTTCGATATTTGTTTAAATTCTGAAATAATGCAAACCGTTGATGAGAGTGAGAGCGATATCGAAGAAGATTATAACTCTGTACTTAAGAATCTTGAACAATACGAAGAAGAACCCAAGCCTAACTTGGCAGAAACAGAAATTATCAATATTGACATTAAGACAAAAGTTAAAGAAGTTAAAATCAGTGTTCATTTTAACAAGAGGCAAAGAAAGAGATGATTGAATTTCTCACACTGTTTCAGGATGTATTCGCATGGTCCTATGATGATATGCCTGGGATTTGCACAGACATAGTATTTCACAGATTGCCCACGGATCCAAACGTTCCTCTAGTAAAGCAAAAACCTCACAAATTTAAACTAGAAATGAGCCTCAAAATTAAAGAGCAGATAGTCCAGCAATTCAATACCCAAATCATTATTGTGTATCATTATCCTATTTGGCTATCGAACATGGTTTCGGTTCCCAAAAAGTCAGGAGAAGTGCAGGTTTGTTTGGATTACCGAGATTTAAACAAAGTCGGTTCAAAAGATGATTTTCTTTTACCCAACATTTGTCAGGTAATAGCATAGGTAACACAGCGGAAAAATAAAAATTTATTACCTTAACCAAGCATCTCTTTGACATATCTATATGATTAACAAGGGGGTTTGCATGAAGATTACCTTAAGCACAGAAGATTTCTATGCTTCTAGGCAAAGATCCTTCGAAGAAGATGTTAGATCTACCACGAAAAGCCCTCCAAGCGCAGAGCCTCTAACGATATCCACACGAACAACTTCTTTGGGAACCTTGTAGGCTTGCTTGCTTTGACTTTTGAGTGCTAGCTCCCTTGAATTATTAAGAACACAAGAAGAAGAAAAACCTAACCCTTAGGAGAGAGAGAGAGAGGCGTGCCTTTTCTTTCTTCTATTTTCTCTCACTAGTTTTCTTTTTGTGTAGCAATAATAATTCAAGAGTCAAAGCATGAACCTATTTATAGAGGAAGTATTCTAGTCTCTTAGGAAATAAAGCTAATTAGAAACCAAGAAGGTTTAGGCAACTTACTTTAAGCTAATCCTTCTCCTTTAGGAAATCTATTCCATAAGGAAACCAATTAGTTACTTTATTTCTTTTAGGAAACTAATTTCCTGCAAGACTTAGAATATTTATAAATAAGTCCTTTAAGTTAATTTATCTCATAAATTAACCCCGTAAGTATCTCATACTTATCTTAATTACATTTTAACCCAAAGATTTTTGTTCTTTATGTGTGTGACCCATTAGGTTCCATTCACGTTGGTAATAAGTATAAATTATAACTCATTAATTGAGCTAGATAAATTAAACACTTTTAATTTATCATTAATTCGCTAATTAATCAATTCATACTTATAGATCATGAGTGGTGTCTAGCAATGCATCATGACCACCCAAGTGAATAGGAAAGTCATATGGTAGACCATACCCTTCAATGACAATGTTACCGTGTAATTAATATCCTTTCACCACACTATATCCCAATTAGTCTAAAAGTATAGTGCATACTATTAAATGACTAATTTATATTTTCTTGTTCCAGAAATATAACTCTCCATGATGTATAACCTTGAAACTACTTCCAAGTTATACTATCACTTCTGCAGAAGATTTATGAGTTAATATTTCCAACAAGTGGCCATTAAGGGATATACTCTCCTATTAAGGAGTGGTGAATCCTATATTGATTACTCACTATCTTTCCATGCTTCAAACTATACCCAATCTCTAACCTATGAGCTACCCTTTTACGGGCACCGAGGAATAGAGTCAAAGTATAGCAATTCACACTCAAGATACTATGGTAATCTCAAGTCAAAGGATCACTTACACCATTGCCATTAAGAGTTCAACTATTGGCACTATAGTTGAAACTCTTGGCGGATCAATCCAATGAACTTGTTCTCAAACAAGCATCCACATACTAGCTTAAGTGTCACGTACACCATAGTCAATGAGATCAACTACTACTTACCATAAGTAGAGGCAAAGTATGTGCTAGTCTATCCGTATTAATGATGTCCAATCTCATTAATACTATGACTAGGGATATTTAAGAATATGACTTTATGTATTAGTAGTCTCATAATTGTAACCCTTACAATCTCTAATACACAGTCAATATTCTAAGGACTTTATCAATCAAACAAGTAACATGGAAATACAAGTATAGATGATAAAGAAAAATACCACATGGATAAATATAACATAAATAAGTGTAAAACAAAACACCTTTAAACCATCTTGGTTTTAGGGCATACACTAACAACATTCACATCCTATTAGACAATATTGCTGGACATGAAATGGATTCATTTATTGATTGTTTCGCTAGATATCATTAACTGTTGGTTGCAGAGGAAGATAGGAAAAAGACAGCATTCATGACTCTGTGGGGAACATTCTGTTACAGAGTTATGCCCTTCGGACTGAAAAATACTAGAGCTACCTATTGAAGGACTATGACTACACTGTTTTATGACATGATACACAAGGAGATAGAAGTATACGTGGATGACATTATAGTCAAGTCCAAAAGAGCTGAGGATCACTTGATAGATTTGAGAAAGTTGTTTGAAAGATTAAGAAGGTATAATCTGAAATTGAATCTCGCAAAATGTGCTTTCGGGTCTCCTATTAGCAAGTTACTAGGCTTCATTGTTAGTAAGAAGGGTATTGAGATAGATCTTATAAAGATAAAGGCTATACAAGAAATACCAATCTTAAAGACACAGAAAGATGTGAAGAGTTTCTTGGGAAAGCTTAATTTTATTGGCAGATTTATTACTCAGTTGACTTTCACTTGTGTGCCCTTGTTTAAGCTGCTATTAAAGAATGCCCCAATGGATTGGAATGGGGATTGTCAGTGGCCTTTTGATAAGATTAAGGATTATCTGTTGAATTCTCTTATCTTAGTACTGCCAAAGTCAAGTCGACCACTTATCATGTATCTCAAAGCGTTAGATGGAGCGATGGGTTGTGTTCTCGGTCAGCATGATAATTCAGGTAAAAAGGATCAGGCAATGTATTATTTGAGCAAAAAGTTTATTGTGAGACCCTCAAAAAGTCTCACATTGATGGGAAGAAAAGAAAATGATTTGTATATAACATTCTACGTTTGGGTTACTAAATAACTTGGTTTAAACATTTTGGACCCGTGGTTTAAAAGCTCAAAAGTTATTGGGCCAGTCCAGACGCGGGATGTTACAAATGGTATCAGAGCGAATCTCGTGTGGTCTCTGCACGAGGTGAGACTAGGCCTATGGTATTTGGGCTAGACTACGCAAGGAAGTAGAGGAACTAAGTGCTATGCGAGATTAAGTGCTACGTCGACCTAAGGGCGGGAGCCATCTCTAGAGCCCATACGAGCTATCTCTAAAATCCGATATAACTGAGTGGACAGTCCGGATTATGATATGGATTGGGTTTTATGAGGACGCAAAACCTGATAAGGAGGGGTGAATGTGAGACCCTCAAAAAGTCCCATATTGGTGGGAAGAAAAGAAAATAATTTGTATATAACACGGCTAAAAAATTTAGACAATTTTGTTGATTTGGATACAACGTTTGACAATTGTTTTTAAGTTTCCCCATGTCTTAATTTTCTCCATCCATCCGTCTAGTAACTTGGTCGGCATCTGTTTACTTTTTCAAGTTTGACAGCTCAAACTTTGCATTCATCAACCTTGGCAGCCCAAGGTCATGCATCCATCCAGCAGTTTGGTCGGCATTTGTTTATTTATGTTTTCAAGTTTGGCAGCCCAAATTTTGCGTTCATCAACCTTGGTAGTCCAAGGTCATCTATCCGTTCAGTACTCTAGTCGACATCTGTTTATTTACATTTTCAAGTCTGGTAGCTCAGACCTTGCATTGCATTCTATGATTCCTGACAGCACAGGATTATTCATTTATGTTTTCAAGTTTGGTAGCCCAGATTTTGCATTCATCAACCTTGGCAGTCCAAGGTCATGCATCCGTCCAGCAGCTTGGTCGGCATCTTTTTATTTATTTTTTCAAGTTTGGTAGCCCAGACTTTGCATTCATCAACCTTGGCGGCCCAAGGTCATGCATCCGTCCAACAGCCTGGTCGACATCTGTTTATTTACTTTTTTAAGTTTGACAGCCCAAACTTTGCATTCATCAACCTTGGCAGCCCAAGGTCATGCATCCGTCTAGCAGCTTGGTCAGTATCTGTTTATTTATGTTTTCAAGTCTGGCAGCCTAGACCTTGCATTGCATTTTATGATTCCTGGCAGTTTAGACCTTGCATCCGTCTAGCAGCTTGGTCGGTATCTATTTATTTATGTTTTCAAGTATGGCAGCCCAAACCTTGCATTGCATTCTATGATTCCTGGCAGTTCATGATCATTCATTTATATTTTCAAATTTAGTAGCCCCAACCTTGCATTGCATTCTATGATTTCTAGTAGCCTAAGATCATTCATTTATGTTTTCAAGTCTGGCAACTCAGACCTTGAATTGCATTCTACGATTCCTAGCAACTCAGGATCATTCATTTATGTTATCAAGTTTGGCAGCTCAAACTTTGCATTCATCAACTTTGGTAGCTCAAGGTCATGTATTCGTCCAGCAGCTTGGTCGGTATCTGTTTATTTACGTTTTCAAGTCTGACAGCCCAGACTTTGCAATGCATTTTATGATTGCTGGTAGTCTAGAATCTTTCATTTATGTTTTTAAGTTTGACAGTCTAAACTTTGCATTTATTAATCTTGGCAGCTCAAGGTCATACATCCGTCCAACAGTCTGGTCGGCATCTGTTTATTTACGTTTTCAAGTTTGGTAGCCCAGACCTTACATTGCATTCTATGATTCCTAGCAACCCAAGATTATTCATTTATGTTTTTAAGTTTGGTAGCCCAAACCTTGTATTCATCAATCTTGGTAGCCTAAGGTCATACATCCGTCCAGCAGCCTGGTCGGCATCTGTTTATTTACGTTTTCAAATCTGACAGCTCAGACCTTGCACTACATTTTATTTTATCTTGACAGTTCAGGATCATCACATTTATTTTGTTCAGTAGTCTAAACTTGCTTTCTGTCTATTTTAGTTTGGCAGCCCAGACTTTGCATTTTAATTTATAAATTTATTTTGTCCAACAGTTTGGACCCGCTTTTTGCATTTTAGATCATCGCATTTATTTTGCCCAGTAGCTTGGACTTGCTTTCTATCCATTTTAGTCTAGCAGTCCTGACTTTGCATTTGAATTTATAAATTTATTTTGTCCAGTAGCCTGGACCCGCTTTCTGCATTTTAGATCATCGCATTTATTTTGTCCAGCAGTCTGGGCTTGCTTTTTGTTCATTTTAGTTTGGTAGCCCAGACATTGCATTTTAATTTATGAATTTATTGTGTCCAGCAGCCTGGACCTACTTTCTGCATTTTATATCATTGCATTTATTTTGTTTAGCAGCAGGGACTTACTTTCTGTCCATTTTAGTCGGCAACCCAGAGCTTGCTTCTTAATTTATGAATTTATTGTGTCCAATAGTCTGGACCCGCTTTTCGTCTATTTTATCCTAGCAGCCCAAGATCATTGGATTTATTTTGTCTAGGAGCTTGGACTTGCTTTTTGTCTATTTTAGTCTGGTAGTCCAAGCTTTGCATTTTAATTTATGAATTTATTGTGTCCAGCAGCCTTGACTCGCTTTCTACATTTTAGTTTATGCATTTATTTTATCCAACAGCCTGTAGTTTCTTTCCATTCATTTCAATCTGGTAGCCCAGACTTTGCATTTATTTTGCCCTGGTAGCCTAGGATTATCGCATTTATTTTGTCTAGCAGCCTGGACTCGCTTTATGTTCATTTTAGTCTGACATCTGTTTTGTTTAGCGGTTTAAACTTTGTCATCATGTTTTGTTTTCCAAATGTGCATGAATCTAGTGTTTGTCCACGATTTGAATAATTTGCATCAAGTAGTTCTGATTCATGCATTTGACATCATGCGTGTCTCAATTCCATGTAATCCTATGCGTAACATTACCGGATATTTCATTCCAGATGAATATTTAGTTTCAATTCAACATTTATAATCTTCATTTATCATCTTAAGCCTTAGTCATCTTATATATCTGTTTACTTTTCTATTTATTCCTTTGTCTTAAATAAAAAGAGAAAAAAAGAAAGAAAAAAATGGGCGTCATTTTTAAAACATTAGTTGTTGCCACGGTCATCTTTATATAGCTCTTCTTCTAGGGTTTAGTTATATATTTCATATGTTCATTCTCATAATTCAGGACTACGTTTTGACTTGATTCCCCTAGGTGGGATATGTAGGCAGTTTCAAGAGAGCTCGGTTGTTCCTCTTGCATTTCATACATTCATTTTTACTGGAGTCAGTGTGTTTGTGTTTTATGTGTAGATGTCAAAATTTGGTTTCATCTACATCTTTGTTTGGAACCTCTTCGAGCTTCCGACAAAGAGGGGCAAGCTGTAGACACCAAATTTTGATACACCTTTTGTAAAAATGTGTGTGTTACTTCATTTAGGGAGACTTTTGTTTTTTGGGGGTCGATTGCAATTTTCGTGTATATTATGACTAATTCGACACATTAGGGGTAAAATGGTAATTTTAGCTTGAAGATACATTTTGTTATTTTAGTTTCTAAACTCATATTTTATGATTTTTTTATCATTTTCTAATTTTTAATGAATTTTTAGAGTCATTTAATATTTATTTAAATTCTTGGTATTTTTTAAGTTTATAACGTGTTTTTCAATGCACCTTTTTATTAGAATTTTAGTGTGAAAGATTTTATATGTGCATTTTATATCTTCATAGATTTTCTGTAAAAATTACGTGATTTTTAGAGGTCATTTGGCAATTATTTTAATTTTTGTCTTTTTGTCTATTAATGACGCGCTTTTCAATATTATATTCTAATTTCCACATTGAATTTTCTTTCTTCTTATAGTGTTGAATTTTAGTTTTTAATATAATTCTAAGGATCCAGGTGGTTTTTATTTTTGTTTTTATTTCATTTTCTATATTTTTTTACAAAATTTTCTCTAAAAAAAAAAAGAGGCCAAAGGCCAACTGCTGCTATAGCAACTGCAGTAGCCACTGCAGCTGCTGAATGCAACAAGAAACAAAAACCAAATCTATCAGCCATGGCTGCAAAGCCATTCCATCGCCCACCTAAAATTATCAATCATCAGATTTTAAGGGATTTGAGGGGATTTTGGGTTGATTTTCTCTGTTTTTCATCATCACCACATACGAGGCACACACGCTTGCATTCCCTCCATTTCTACCCTC
Organism: Mitragyna speciosa; assembly: GCA_024721245.1. Taxonomy (NCBI): domain Eukaryota; kingdom Viridiplantae; phylum Streptophyta; class Magnoliopsida; order Gentianales; family Rubiaceae; genus Mitragyna; species Mitragyna speciosa. Next base: position 22,701,229 of record CM045561.1, read on the forward strand.
ATTTCCAGAAAACACGAACATTCACTAACACTTCTTCACACACCTGCACTCATCTTCTCCCTCCGCACACTACACATCTGCACACACCTCACCTCCACTCTTAATCAATTTCACTTGGCACTCTCACACATCAGACTCCCACATTTTTCACTTCACAACTCCTTTCCATCCTCATCCCTCTCTCGACCATAAACATACACCTGCACACACAAAAACTGCATCAGAGAAACACACAACTTCCCCTCTCCATTTCCCCCCCTCACTTCACCTGCGTTACACCAGTGCACACTCCCACTGCCTCTCTCTCAATTCCACTGCAATTCACACACCACACCTCACTCACCATCTTCAACTCCTTCATCCATATTCTGCCCTCTAACTTACCAGCAAATTCCTTACATTTTCACACACACACATACATACATTCACAGCTTACAGGCTTGAACAAACAATCACACACACACTAGCTTCTTTCACACACTCCACAAACACACACTTTATACATACCTGCACAATCAAACAACCACCGCCAAATTCATAGATTCACACCACCCACAAAGTTCATACACCCCACTTTCACTCCCTACATCACAAACACACACACCTCACATCCAATTCATCTGCATAAGCACACACTTTACACGCACTTGCACAATCAAAACAACCAAACATTCACAAACAATTCACATGCACACACACGTACATTTGCATACAGAATTAGTCAAACACATCCACACATATACCCATGCACAGTCAAACATGCCATTCACACACCACACACATAAGTGCAACTAGCACCTTGCTGCTCCCCAATAGCCCGCCACCACTAGACAGCCATCACCGCCCAAATGCCGCCAGAGAACCCCCAATTTCCCAATCCATCGCCACCTTTCCTTCCATATCTTCTCAAGTCAGGTAAGAAAACTTTTTCCTCTCCACTAATTTCTCCTTGTATAAGCAGTAACACATTTATACGTATTTAATTTACTCATATATTTCAAAGAATTAGGAAGTTCAGATAATTGAGGGGAGATTCAATTCGAGTTTCAGCAGACCCAAATAGAGAGAGACAGAGAGAGACAAAACCAGACAGATAAAGACGGAGAGAGGAGGAAGAAGAAAGAAATGTAAATGGAAAAATGAGAAAGAAAGAAGAGAAAGAAAGAAAGAGAATTCGAGAGAGAAAGAGGAGGGAAGAAATGCCGGAGAGAAGAGAGAGAATAGGGAAGAGAAGAAAGAAAGAACAAGAGGGGGAAAGAAGCCAGGAATGGCGGAGGAAATAGAGAGAGGAAACCAAAAGAGAATGGGAAAAGAAAGGAAGAAGAAAAAGAGAAAAAGAAAGAAGAAATAAAGAAAAAGGGAGGAGCAGAGAGAGACAATTGATGAGAGGAAAGAAAGAAAAAAAGAAAGAAGGAAGGAAAGAAGAAGAAGAGAGAAGAGAGAAATAGTAGAGAGAAGGAGAGAAATGGCAGGAAAGAAGAAAGAAAGAGAAAGAAAGAAAAAAAATCGGTTAAAAAAAAATCTATTACCAAAACTACGTCGTTTTGACATAAAACGACGTAGTTTTGGTTAGTTTCTTTTGCTTATTTATTATATTATTATTTTTATCATATTAGATTTTATATTTTGCCCCCTTAGGTTCTTAGGTGTTCTCATCATGCCCTTCAATACTTTTAGTTTCTTTCCTTTAAGTCATTGTTTATTTATGTTGACCCCTGAAATTTATGCTTCTTTTCAATTATGCCCAGAATAATTGTAATTTGGTTTTAAAGTTGCTTGAAGTTATATTTTCGCCCCTTAGCTTGCCTCAAAATGCAATTTAAACCCCTAAGCTTGTTGAAATTACATTTTGACCTCTTCCTAGTTGCTAGATTTGTAATTTGATCCCTCATATTTGCTGGAATTTCACTTTTGGTCCTAATGTTGCTGGAAATTGTAAATTTGTCCCTTATGTTGCTGGAAATTGCATTCTTACCCCCCAACCTTGCTGAAATTTTATTTTTTCACCCTTAAGTTTGTTGAAATTATATTTTTTCCATTGAATGTTGTTGGGAATTACATTTTCACCCTTGAATGTTCTTGGAAATTTGATTTTAACCTTCCCTAGCTGCTGAAATTACATTTTTACCTTCAAATGTGGCTGGAATTTATATTTTTGCCTCCCCAAGTAGCTAGAACTTGCATTTTAGCCCTTGAATGTTGCTGAAAAATTGATTTAGACCCCTCTCTAATTGCTGGAATTTTCTATTTAGTCCCTTTGAGTTGTTGGAAATTCATTTTTTGTCCTTTAAGTTGCTAAAATTTACATTTCTCTCCCTAGGATATTGCCCCATTTACATTTTTACCTCACAAATCGTTGTGATTTACTTCTATTGCCTTATTTATTTAAATAGTGGTATTTTTGAACATGTTTGTTCATTTTATTAGCAATTTATACTGAGTTTTCGAATGGGTGGTACCCCTATTACCCTTTCAATGTCTCTTTATGTGTTCCTACATGCTCCTATGTGTTTTTTCCTAAGTGTTTTTTTTATGTATCTTTTTGTGTTTATTATTTTTATTTATGTGTGAGCATTTATTTATGTCATGTTATTTGTTTGAAGTTAATTTTAATTATTCAAAGAGATGTAATAGTTAGGTGATATTCTATTTAAATAAAATTTTGTATTTAGATAGTTGATGTAATATATAGTTTATATTTGCATCTTTTTAACAAAAACTTTTGTATTTTTAGATAGAAAATGTAATAGATAGGTTAGATAGCCTATTTTTCTTATCTTTACCCATTTTAGATTGTAATTAGGCTTTTTCCCGGTGTAATAGTTAGGGCTTTTGTGTGCTATGTGTTTATGTGTTTTACTCGCTTTTCCTAAGACTTTGCATCGAGAATATCATGCTTATGTGCTATGTGTTTCTATGTGCTATTACTTGCTTCTATGTGCTTATTGCTTTAATTTATGTTTGTTATTATTTATTGCTTTGCTTTATTATGGAATATGTGTATCGTCGCCACACTAGTCCAACGCTAGTCGTGGTCAATTTCAGTTTTTTTGCTAGTCCAACGCTAGCTGGGAGTTTCTAGAAAATGGGCTAGTCCAACGCTAGACCCTTAGGTCGTTGTAGTGTTAGATCACTCCTCGTGTGCATTTCATATCATTTCACACACTTTTTCTTTCTTTTTTTAAGGCCTTTTCCATTTTGCATGATTTTTTATATATTATTATTCTCATTAACTATTTTTAACATATATTCAGTGCATGACATTTAGGATACATTTCATATAGAATCTTAGGACATTTGTGTGATTTTGACTAGAAATAGTCATCTACTTACGTGAGAAGCGGTGGATCGACAAGCCGTTCCCACTCCGTGAGTAAGAATAGTTAATCACGAGTTTATTAGTCCCTCGTACCTGTTATGTTGCATTCACTTTTCTTGGTCACTTATATCTATATTTGTATTTTATTTTTCCCTTTTGTATTTCATTTTTGCATAACTCGTGACTCCTTTGAGGTCTCATTTTGGGTTACGCAATTAATGCGTTAATTCCAATTAAACCTCGAAGGGACATTTTAGGTCTAGGTTTGCATTCATATAGTTATATACAAATGTGATAGAATTTTAGGGTTATTTTAGAAAAATTTTCACTAAATCTCGCAACTAGCCTCGGCTAGATTGAAAGGGTGCCTTAGGTGTCAACCTTTGCCTTCCCTTTCTTCGACTGTGACTCTTGAACCTTTTTTTCTTATTTTCAAAAACCTGGAGTTATCTAAAAAGGTTTCCTTGTCTTTCTTACATTTTTCTAAAAAATATTTTTCAAAGAAATCATTCTTGAAATTTTACCATTTATAATAAAATATTTTTTGGTGACTTTGTACACCAAAACTCAATATCAAGTGGCGACTCCCGTTTTCACAAGAAAAACCCTTTTAAGACTATTTTCGGGCCCAAAACCATCGCATTTTCAAAGTCCCATTTTAGGCCCTTTTCTTTTGTTTCTTTAAATAAAATCATTTTTATAAAAGTTACTATCTTTTTCATACAAAAATCTTTTTCTGTCTTTCGAAAAATGGGGCACGACATTTGCTGTGCTTACCATAGAGTTTAGGGCTTGGGACTGAGGACTGTTATGACCTCAAGAGAGAAATTGAAAATTTGATTCAACAAAGGAATTTGAGACGGTTCGTCGAAGATAATACCCGGGCACCTCGGGAAGATAGCTGAGATGACTGTTGACCATCTCGGCAGAGAGATCAATGAGACTGACGGGATGGGGATCGAAGGAACCGACAAGAACATTTTAATGATCAAAGGAATGGAAGAGACAGGTCCCCTAATCCTGGTGCCGGAGTAGCTGGAGTTATTAATACTATTTGTGTGGTCCTAATACAGAGGACAACCAAAGTTCTCATAAAAGAACATATCGACAATTTGCTTCGGATTTTGTTGAGGCTAACTCTCATCTTTCATAGACACTTTCATATGGACCTAATGAACCTGTGCCTATTGCTTCGAGAAGCAATGAAGCTTTAGTAACTGAAGTAGTTACTAACAAATATTTGGTTAAAAAGGTTTATATCGATGCCAACAGTTCAGTAGATATCATGTACTATAGAACCTTCCAACAGATGGACTTGAAAGATAATCAGCTTACTCCAGTTCGAACCTGATAAGTAATAAATTTACTTATTTTTGAATAATATTTTATATTTGTTTTAAGTATGTTTTTAGTAATTTTGATATTAGAATGGCTCAATTTCATTATTTATCATCAAAATCAAGGTATGCTCCAAAATTAGGGTTTTTGGTCCGAAAATTTTGGTTTTGAGGTTGAAATATTATTTTGAGCAAATTAATGCCCAATTTTATTTGAGTATGTAGGAAAATGATGATTAAACACAATTTGGATCAATTGAAGCTCAAAGAATATCAAATTCAAAGTTGATTCAAGTTGTACTAATTTGATCATTTAAGCTTGGAATTTCCGGCAATTATTTTCTTCATCAAAATTTACCAAGCAAATTATGGTTCAAATGGTGAAAAAATTGTCTCAAGGGAATTATAGGAATAACCAAAAATTAAAAAGGACAAAATGGTAAAAAGGAGCAATACGCGGACTGCGATACGCGGCAGATCATCCGCCTATCACAGTTGCGTATTGGCACCAACTTGTAGATTTCGGCTCTCTTCAATTTGCAGCTTGTTCACACAACTTTTGTGGATAATTCCAAAAATCCAGCTACATTTTTGGAAGCCCTAGAAGATAACACAAAGCTCAAGGAAGACTTTGGAGGCCAAAGGAATCAATTTTCATCATGATGTCTCTAACTTGGACAAGAACTTGAGCTAGGGTTTAATCTATAAATACATGCCTTTGTATTGATGAAAGATATGCTTAGTTCTATGCTTAGTTTGATGCTTGAGAAAGCTAGAACTATAGCTTGGTAGGAGGAGCACTCCTTGTAAATACTTAGAGTAGATTTTCTTTCTTAGTTTTGTAGTAGGCAAAATCATATTCTTGTAACAAGACTTTGAAGGAACTACTTTGTATTCAACATGTTTGATGAAATACAAGGACAAGTTTTGGAGCCAAGTTCATCTACCAAATGAGCTACTCTAACCTTATTACTATTAGTTTCATTCGTGCATGCTTGTTTACTTTCATTTATGTGCTTAATATTATCTTTACCATGTTGAGCTAAGTTGACTTACACTAGGTTTAGGATGAAGCTATAATATGAAATGAATTAATTTATGGCCAATTTTATTCTTGTTTATTCATTTACTTGGTCTTTAACACTTGTTGTTGATTAGCTACCAACTTCAAGTCATCTAGTTGTTATTTGACAAAGAGATTTGCACTTAACAATGGAAAGAGTAAATGGAACTTACGTTGAATCTCACGAGAGTAGTGATTTACATAGGTGGATTATGGTTTAAAACCACAATTCATGAGTTTAATGAACTAATGCACGCTAGACTTTACCACGAGAGTAGGAAAGCTCATGTATTAGTTGTCTTCCATCCGCAGAGAGATCTAGTTTGGAGTATAAATAGAATTGAATCCTAAATATGAATAAAATCATCTTGGCTATAAGCTTAACTTGCATATTTAGTGGATTCTTAAGACTAGTCAACTTTGTTTAACTAGTTGCTTCATTGTTTGTTTACTTGAAATTGATTTTCCTACCATTTCCCCACCTTCTAAGTTTGAGAGTTTAGATAATAAAGCAAGTTAGTAGCATTGGTAGTTGTTAAGTCTTGTTTCCTCGTGAGATCGACCCTAATACTCGTCACAACTACAATTGACCCGTACACTTGCGGAATGAGTATTAGGTTATAAATTTTATTACTTGTTTGTGTGATTTTAAGTGGATTTATTGCTATATCTTGACATAACCTAAACTCACAATCAGAACTGGGGTTTGGGGGTTTGTGCATCCTGAGGGCATGATTACCTTGTCCACCACCATTGGTAAATACCCAAAATCCAGGAAAATACAAGTTAATTTCATTGTGGTGAAGGCGAGCACCCCTTATAATATGCTGCTTGGACGTCCAACCATCAACGCTCTTCGGGCTATCTTCTTCACGTATTATCTGAGCATGAATTTTTCTACCCCTGGGTGATAGCCCAAGTCACAAGTGATGTCAGAATTGCCAAAGTGTGCTATTCTACTACTCTTAACCAAAGCGCCCTGTCTTCGGCCAGCCTCGAGTCCCAAATGCGCGAAGCCGAACTCAAATAGCCAATGGTTCTTCAGGGGACTCGGTGTTGATATCTGATGTTATGGAAACTCCTCCATACAGAAATCACCTCGTATGGAAACTAGTGACGAGATGGAAATGGTTATATCGGATGAGGAAATTCAAACATGTTGCTAAGATGGTCGAGGTCCTACTTCCTAAGACCCAAGACGCCTTAATAAGCATTATTGAAGAGTTTAAAAGATATTTGGCATGGACATCTAATGAATGTCATAGGGATTCACCCGAGCTGATGATTCATAGATTGAATGTTGATCCTGAATGCAAATGTCTAGGAAAAGAAAAGACCTTTTGGTCCTGAGCGTGGTTAAGGCCCTTTCCTGAAGAGGGTGATATAAGTTGTTGGCCGCCTAAATGATACGGGAAGTTCAATATTCCGACCTTGGTGGCCAAACTAGTAATGATAAAGAAAGCTAGTGGTGGTTGGAGGATGTGTAGAGATTTCATTGACTTGGAATAAAGTTTGCTCGAAGGATTGCTATCCTCTGTCACGAATTGATTCTCTTGTCGATTCGGCCACCGGCAATGAAATTTTTGCTTTTTGGATGCCTTTAAGAGATATCATCAAATTGGAATGACCGACGAAGACCAAGGCAAAACTGCTTTTATCACTGATCATGGAGTTTATTGTTACATTACTATGCCTTTTGGAGTCAAGAATGCAGGGGCCACTTATCAACGCCTGGTGAATAAAATTTTCCATCGACAGATTGGTAGGATAATGGAGGTGTATGTTGATGATTTGCTTATCAAGACCAAGACTACTAATATTTTTATTGATAATTTAAGAGAAGTATTTCGAGTTTTGCTAATTCTTAGGTGATGCTTAACCCGGAAAAGTATGTTTTTGCTATTAAGTCGGGGAAGTTCCTCGCTACATGATTTCTTCTTAGGGAATAGATGCCAATCCTAATAAGGTCAAAGTCGTTCAAGACATGGCCCCTTGCTTCAATTAAAGATGTTCAAAGGCTTACTGGACGTTTGGCTGCTCTGAATAGATTTTTATCTATGTCCGCTCAGCACAGTTTACCATCCTCTAAGGCTTTGAAAAAGGCTGACCAGTTTGAGTAGACTTTAGAATGTCAACAGGAATTTGATCAGTTGAAGGAACACTTGCATTCGTTGCCGACATTAGTTTCTCCGGTCATAGGAGAGACTTTATTTATTTATCTTGCAGTCACTTCCGAGGCCATTAGTACAGTACTTGTCAAAGAAGAGCCTAGAATTCAATGTCATATTATTATGTTAGCTGAGTTTTAAATGTACCTGAGACTCAATATACCTTGACTGAGAAACTTGCTCTTTGTATGGTACATACAGCTCGGCAATTGAAGCTTTATTTTGTAGCACACCCGATCTGTGGCCGGACATACCAGCCATTTCGGTAAATAATGACTAAATCAGAAGCCTTGAGAAGGTTAATGAAATGGGCTGTCAAGCTTGGGGAATACGATCTTTCTTAGGAACCTTGTAAATCCCTCAAAGCTCAGGCTTTAGCTAATTTTATTGTTGAGTTTACCCCCGGGTCACTGCTCAAAGATGTCGACACCTCGGTTGAGAGACAAACTTGGGTTGTGTTTGTAGATGGATCCTCTGGGAAAGAAGGTAGTAGTGTTGGATTATTATTAGAAAGTCCAGAAGGTCAAGAATGCTGTCATTAACTTCATTTTGATTTCCTAGCTTCTAATTGTGAAGCCGAGTATGAAGCACTTATTGCTGGATTAAACATTGCCCTTCAGTTGGGAGTCTGTCGGATTCGAGTTCACAGTGACTCACAACTTGTTGTGAATCAAGTTTTGGGGGAGTATGAGGCTAAGGAACAAAATATGCTCAAATATTTGACTAAAGTTAAACAATTAGTTGGATGCTTTGAGATATTTGTCATTTCTAGAATTCCTGTTCTCAAAATACCTAGGCCAATACCTTGTCAAAGTTGGCTTCCACTCCTTTCGCCAAACTTAATAAAACTGCTCTTGTTGAAATAGTTTCTTAGCCAAGTTATCTGGAAGAGGGTGTGAAGTAAATATTTCAAATACGTGGATGGGTTCTCTTGTTGACTTTCTTAGTAAAGGTTGCAAGAAAGATGCAACGAATAGCATCTCGGTATTCATTAATGGAGGCCAACTTTATAAGAGGTCTTATTCGGGACCTTGGTTGAAGTGTATCACATTTGAAGAGAGATTCAAATCCTCTCTGACATACATGAGGGCCTTTGTGGAGCTCACATCAGACATTGAGCTTTAGCACAAAAAGCTTTTCCCTCTCGGTTACTTTTGGTCTACTATGAACAAAGACTCTTCGGATATTGTTCAAGCCTGCCCATCTTGTCAGTTTAATGCTCCCGAAGGTCATAGGCTGACGAATCAAATGGTCCTGATCTCTTCACCTTGGGCTTTTGAACAATGGGGAACAAATATTTTGGAGCCCTTTCCTCGGGCTCCTGTAAACTATCAGTTCGTTGTTGTGGCTGTTGATTATTTTACTAAATGGGTTAAAGCCGAGCCATTGATTACTATTTTAGGAAACGCAGCTATGAAATTCTTTTGGAAAAATATTATTTGCCAACTTAGATTGCCTCAGATCATTATCTCTGACAATGGTCGACAATTTGCTAAAAATCCCTTTAAAACTGGGGTAAAAACTTAACTATTATGCAACATTTCGCTTTGGTTGGCCATCTTCAGGCTAATGGGAAAGTAGAAAATTTTAATTGTAGTCTTTTTCGGGGACTTAAAACTCAGCTACATAAGGCCAGCTCTAGTTGAGTTGATCATCTGCCTAATGTGCTTTGGGCTTAACGAACAACTCCTCAAATATCAACCCAAGAGACTCCGTTTTCTTTGGCTTACGGAGTTGAAGTGATCATACCTGCTGAATACTTGGTTCCTAGTTCTCGAGTTGAAATGTATGCTATCAAATGTAATGATCAAGCTTGGTTATTAGATTTGGACTTACTTGCAAAGAAGCGAGCATCAGCCACTGTTAAAATGGCTCAATACAAAAATACAATAGCTCGGTATTATAATACACGAGTCAAAAATTTGTATTTCAAACCAAGAGATCTAGTCCTTAGAAACTCAGTAAGTCGAGCTGAACCTCTAGGAAAACTAAGCCTGAAATAGGAAGGACCTTATACAGTAGTTGAGGCTGGCAAAAACGGCAATTGTAAACTAGCTTACCGAGATGGAACCTTTGTACCTCAGACATGGCATTTCAAGAATTTAATGTTGTATCACGTTTGATGTAATAAATGTATATGTGTTTCCATTTTCATTATTTTCCTTTGTTAAATGTAACTCTTCTTTCTTTGAGTTTTTGTATTAAGCATAAAATAAACAAAGGAAGAGATGCGAAGTCAAATACGAGGAAAATAAATAGAAAGGAAATGATATAAACAATGCATTGAATTAACAAGCAATGAAACTATTATCTAGTTGATAAAAAATAAATTGTCATTGCTTGGTGAGTGTAACACCCTAGAAATTCATGCAAAATCATTTATTTTGTATTATGTCTATTAGTAGAAAAAAAAAAAGAGAAAGAGGGCCAAAATTAGTTGAAAGAAATAAGGAAAATGATTTCTATTTTTAGTAGCATGTTGTACCTTCTTCTTTTAGGAGTTGTACCTAGAAGTCTTGCAAGATTTAATGGTAGGATAAACATTAAAATTCTCTTCTAATTACCATTAGCCAAGTGGAGTCTAAATTTTACAAGAAAGTCAAACTCTACACTTACTTTGATTGGTCCAAGTTTTTCCAAATTCTTTCTCCATTTCTTTTCTTCTTCACTTAGTCATTTTTTTCTCTCTTTTTCCTTTAACCTTGGCCGGCTTCTTCACTCTCTCTTTTCTTCTCATTTGCTTTCATTTTCTTGGAGCATTTCTCTCTAATTTGATCACTTTTCTTCCATTGCAAGTGAGTTAATCTTCCTCTTAAGCAAAGATCTTGACTTATTAAAGGTATTCACCATGAACTTTTCTTATTCTTTCAAGTATAAGTTGTAGTTTTTATAGCTTTTTACCCATGTCTTTAAAGTTAAGCATGATTGATTTAAGCCATGAAAATGAAGTTTTATTCCATGGATATGAGGTTTATGGGCTTGTATGACTTGTAGATAGTGATTGAATCTTGAAATGACATGATTTAAGTATGATTTGGTTGAAGAACCTTGGAGAGGTTCAAGTGTTTTTATGACAAATTTGGGTGAAATTGAATTGATTTTGGTACGGAAATGATAGAACTACTTGAGATTGGGTTGTTTGGCTGTTTTCTTTGCAAGTTAAAAATTTTGGGTTAGTCCGATTATAGGGGAAATGCTGCCGAAATTTCGGTAAAACCTAAGAAGTAAAAGTGATTAGGCCATGATTTAAAGTCATATAAGCTGTAATTTAGTGATTCGAACGTGCATAAATTTTCGTAGATGAGCTATTAGTGAATTGAACCTTTCCGAGCAAAACCCTAAAAGTTAGAAAACCCTAAACCCTAGGGTAAAACCCTAAACTCCAAAACCCTAGAAATTAAACCCTAGAAAGACTTGGGATATTTCTCGAATTTTCATATCGAATTACTTAGATTTTAATCCGGTTTGTATACGATTATTTTCTTTTGAATTTCAAGATTCAGAAGTGAATTCCGACCCTTTTACGAAATATTTTCTTAGGCACTGCAGGTGAGTGTTTCTATGTGTGCATGATGCATGAAATGATATGTTATACTTGACATGATTATTTAATGAAATGTGCTACTTGAGGAAAGATGTGTATTTTATCACATCTATTCCGCAATGTGTTACGTGCTTTCACTATCCAATATGTTATTTGTGCTTGTGACTTCCGTGGTTAACTTCACTGTTTTCCACAGTTAGTCAAATTGGGTGTGTATGGGAGAGACATAAGGTGCTGGGCATTATTCGGTGCGTGTTAATTTTCATATTTGAGTAAAGTCCTGGAAAAGGCTAACTCATGATTGAATTTTGTGCTTGATCTTGGACTTCCGTGGCTAACTTCACCGTTACTCCACGGTTAGTCAACCTGGTGTGTTTGGGGTGATATAAGGTGCTGGGGGTTATAGGTCCATGATATTTTTTCCTATATGAGTTTCATTCCTCAAAGAGGGTAACTCTGAATTGAATTTTTACAAGTATCTTGGACATGAGCTTTTACCTCGGTCCCGATACTCATGTTATCTTGATCATGATTGATACTCCTGCGGTTGAGCTTGCTCTCGTAGTGAGCCTGTATCCGCCATTGATTATATGACACTTCACATTGCTTGTTCATCATTTATTGAATTTGTTAATTATTATCCTTAAAGGTTTATTTGTTATTGGTATGCTGCATGACTTGAACACTCACTGGGCTATTATAGCTCATCCCGTTTATTTGTTTTCTTTAACCAGGTTTTCCAAAATATTAAAGCTGGAAAAGCTGATTTTGGACGTAGTAAATGTTTTGTTTCATGTATTTTGATAGCCCAATTGTTTAGACTATTAGTGTAAATACTATGTATATTTTGGGATGTAAAACCTCTTGTGATATTTGTATTTTCAAATGAATTAAATGAATGTATTTCTTTATGAAATGTATTCTATTTTTGGGTTAAGTATACTTGGATGTTTGAGTGAGTGCGTGATTTGAGTCCTGGCGAGAGCCAAGCAGACAGTTCGCTAAGCCCTTTGGTGCGCCTCTGGGTAAGGTGGGGCTATCACAATGAGCACTTATATATTTTTTATAGAATGAAGAAGAGCTAGTCTATGTTGATAAGATCTTCTTTGGCGACAGCTTCTCCAGTAATCTCTTTGGCTTGTGGAGCTTCTTCAACTACTGGCTCAGGGACAGGAGGAACTTTAGGCTTGGTTGTCAGTTCAGCAGGAGTCTCCGACGATTGTTTGACTTTATCTTGAAGGCTTGGAGGGGGAGCAGCCTTTGCTTCCTTGGCTTCAAATTGCCTCTTTATCTCCTCCAAGTCCTCACCTTTTTTAAATCCTTCTATTAGTAGCTCCACCAATCTGCTGATCCCAGGATAGTAATTCTTGTGTTCTTCTATAATATCTATCTGGTGATTAGGCATTATCAGAGCCATGTCCTCTATGGCGTTGGTGACCCCCAGCATATAAATCGGAGCACTCATCAGCAGCAAGTCTTGGGAAAATCTATCTAAAGCTCTAAAGTTCCTCTCTCCTTCTTCTTGTGCTATTCGGATGGCCGCAGCATATTCTCCGAACTCTTGAAAGTTCTTAATTGCCTTCTCCTGGGCTGCTTTTATCACCTGTCCTCTCTCTTCAGCCAAGCGTTTTAGCTCCTCAGCATGGGCGCTCTCTACAGACTTTACTTTGGCCTCACCGGTCATCAAGGCCTCATCGCGGGTATTCGTTGCTTGCAGCCGAGCTTTTTCAACCGCATGCAAGCTCATATAGAGCTCTTTGTTGGCCTCTTTGGCTTCATCTAGTTGCTTCATGAGCTCCTCCACTTTAGTTTCTCAGATTTTATCCATCTCTTCGTAAGGAGCTCTGCAACTATAGCATGGGCCTATGAAAGGGTCAATTATGTTAAAGAATTGAAATTATTCATATAAAGAAAACCTGAAATATTTTTTGATACTTACCGCGGCCATAGCAATTGCCATTGCCTCGGACAGGTGGCCAAAGTTCATTAACTGAATTGAGGTAACATCCTTAGGAAAATTTGATTTCTTTAGCAACTCTTTGGCTGCCCTGTCCTTTGTAGTCCAATCCTATTGAGGAACGAAGGTTGTACCCGGGGTTTCTTTGCCCGAGGTGGATTCCTTTTGGCCTAAAATTATTGGAAGGCTAAGGGTTGATCTAAGAACCTCTAACTGTTTGCCTCTACCATGGCGATTGCTTCCTTTTTGGCCTCTTGGAGGTCAAACTGCCCCTCTACTAGTTCATCGGCTGAAACCAAGACCGAAGTAGTCAACTATCGTTGTCGTAAGTGCCAATGTGGGCACTTGAGCTTCGGATTGACTTGGTGGTGGTGGTAATATTGAACTGGGAACCGAAATTGTTCCCGAGCTGGATGCAGTCTTTTGCCTCTTTGAAGGCCCAACTTCTTCTTCTTCCTCTAATTCATTTCCTTGTCTTCTTCTCCAGACCAAGTTTCCACTAGATAGGATGTCGGTGAAGCTGGACATTGCAAAACAAAAAATTGAAATATTACTTAGTATTTAGTTGTGAAAGAAACAAAAATTTAATTTTACCTAATCTTCTAAGCTGAGATAAATATTCTAAATCACCTTTATAGACTCTAGCTTGGCTCATACCCCCATCAACCAGTACCACCTCTTGAAAGCTTCAGCAGCTTACACAATAGCCACCTCGAACAATTTCTTGGAACTCTCTTTCATGAAGTGTTCTGGGTGGGGAATCTGAGGTCTCATCCGGTCCTTGCCATTAGTACCATTCGGGAAATAATCATTTGAAACAATCGACTATTTGTTCTTCCAATCCTTAATAGATGAAGGGGGTCTCCGGTTAACTTTGGTGCTGCTCGGCGTGGGATGAAGTAAAACCACCCCCTATCTGAGACGTGTTTCTTTATTGTGAAGAAGCACCTGAAGAGGTCCACAGAGGCTGGGAACCCTAAATAGTTGCATAATAGCTCAAAGGCTATTATGAACCTAATGGCATTTGGAGCCAACTAAGTTATCCCGGTTCTCTAGTACCGAAGATTGTTCCAAAAAAATCTGGAAGTCGATATTCTAAGCTCGGCTTCGAACTGATCCACATATACTGCTACATGTCCATTTTTGGCTTGTGAGCTCAATCATCCTCATCGGGCAATCTTGTGTCATAATGGGTGCAGAATATATACTTGGTTTTTACGTCCTGAGTTTGTTCCATTGTCAAAGATGAAGCATAATCTGGAACATCCCCCAAGTAATCTTTGGGCAAATTTTCTGGTCTAACTGGTGTTCTTGCTCCTTCATCCATAGGAACATGGAAATCCATAGTATGTTCAGGAGACGTACTTGGATTAGAATCCCCTCCATCACCTTCTTCGGTATCTCCATGATCCCCAAAATTCTCCTGATCTTCTGTTACTTCGGTTTTCGTAGCACTGGTGGTTGCTGTAAGGTAATAAGGGGAGTAACGCAGCAGAAAATTTAAAATTTATTACCTTAGCCATGGATCTCTTTGATGTAATCTATACGATTAAAGGGTGTTTAGCACAAATACCTCAAGCATAGAAGGTTTCTATACTTCAAAGGGCAAGATCCTATTCGATGAAGGTGTTGATCTACCATGAAAAGCCCTCCAAGTGTCGAGCCTCCAACAGTATCCACACGAACATGATCTTTAGGAACATTTGGGCTTGCTTGCCTTGCCTTTCGAGTGCTAGCTCCCTTGAATGATTCATGAAGAACACAAGAAGAAGAAAGAAGTTGAAACCCTAACAATTAGGAAAGGAGGTGTGGCGTTTTTCTTGGAGAGAAAAACGCCACCAAGCTCTCAATTTTTCTCTCTCTAAATTTTGTGTTATGTTTCATTCAATCTTCAAGAGTCAAGGCATGGACTTATTTATAGATGTAGTATCCTAGTCTTTAAGGAAACAAGAGCAATTGGAAACCAAGAAGGTTTAGGAAGCTTACCTTAAGCTAATCCTATTCCTTTAGGAAACCTATTCCAAAAGGAAACCAAATAGCTTCTTAATTCCTTTTAGGAAACTAATTTCCATCAAGACTTAGAATATTTATAATTAAGTCCTTTAAGTTAATTTATCACATAAATTAACCCCATAAGTATCTTATACTTATCTTAATAACAATTTAACCCAAAGACCATGTTCTTATTGTGTGTGACCCATTAGGTTCCATTCACGTTGGCAATAAGTACAAATTATAACTCATTAATTAATTAATTAAGAGCCAGATAAATTAACACTTTAATTTATCATTAATTCACTAATTAATTAATTTGCACTTATAGATCATGAGTGGCGTCTAGCAATGCATCATGACCACCCAAGTGAATAGGAAAGTCATATGGTAGACTACACCTATCAATGACAATGTTACCGTGTAATTAATATCCTTTCACCACACTATATCCCAATTAGTCTAAGAGTGTAGTGCGCACTCTTTAAATGACTAATTAACAATTTCTTGTTCTCGAAATATAACTTTCCATAAAAGTATAACCTTGAAACTCTTTCAAGTCATACTTTCACTTTTGCGCAAAAGATTCTTTAAGTCATATTTCAACAAGTGGCCAATCCGGGATATACTCTCCTATAATAAGGAGTGGTGAATCCTATATCGATTACTCACTATCCTTCCATGCTTCATACTATACCCAATCTCTACCGTATGGGCTACTCTTTTACGAGCACCGAGCAATAGAGTCAAAGCATAGCAATCCACACTCAAGATACTATGGTAATCTCAAGTCTAAGGATCACTTACACCATTGCCATTAAGAGTATAATTCATTAGCACTATGAATAGCAACTCTTGGCGGATCAATCCAATGAACTTGTTCTCTAACAAGCATCCACATACCAGCTTAGGTGTCACACGCCATAATTGACGAGATCAACTACTACTTACCATAAGTAGAGGCAAAGTATGTGCTAGTCTTCCCATATTAATGATGTCCAATCTCATTAATACTACGACTAGGGATATTTAAGAATATAACTTAATGTGTAATAAGAGTCTCATCATTGTAACTCTTACAATCTCTTATACACAGTTAATATTCTATGGACTTTATCAAATAAACAAGTAATATTAATAACAAGTATTAAATGACAAAGAAAATGCCACATATATAAGTATAACACGAAATAAGCGTAATAAAAATCCCAAAAACTAACTTGGTTTTAGGGCATACACTAACAGTTGCTTCGGGGCTCTAAGCCAGAGCTTGCTATCTCTCAGCTTCAATACCATTAGACCTTATTACTTCAGCATGACTACTAGCAGTAACTGCCATACTTACTTTTGTTTCGGTTGGTTTAGCCTTTGTTTGGATTTCTTGTCTTGTTTTTCAGAGTGCAAAGCTGTCCTCGAGATCTTGAAAGCGAAGAGTTAAAAAGTAAAAAATGAAACATGGCCCCTCCTATTTATACAGGGGGCTGGGCATCTAAAACGTTCTTGAAATATGGAGCGTGTTGCGTCCTAAAATCGTACAGTAAAAGGTACTAGTGGGGTCATTGACTGTCGCGTCCCGAAGAGACAGTTTGATCTCGGTGACCCTTTTCGAAAATAAAGGTTTTAAAAAAAATCGTGCGTATGTGAAAAAAAATTGAATTTTAGTGAAAAAGTGTTATTTAAGAAAATTAATAAAAATAAGGTCGGGACAAAAAAAGTGCGACAGTTTTTGCCAACTGATTTTTGAAAAAGGGTTTTATTTTGAAAAAGGGAGTCGCCACTTGGTACTAAGTTAGGGTGTACCAAGTCACCTGAAAAAAATCATTTAAACAAAACAAAATTAAAATTTTAGAAAATTTATTTAAAACCCTTTTCCGACTTCGGTCTATGAAAAACGAGAGAAAAAGGTCCAGGAGTCACATTTGAAGAAAGGGAAGGCAAAGGCTTGTGCCTAAGGCACCCTTTCAACCTAGCCGAGGCTAGTTGCGAGGTTTAATCAAAATTTTCCTAATTTAACCCTAAGTTCTATCGCGTTTTGGATGTGTCTAAATGAATGCAAATCCTAAATCTAAATGTGATATCGAGAGGGTCGGCATATTCCGTCGAGGCTTGGTCAGAATTATCGCATTAATTGCGAAAACTGAGTCGGGACCTCGAGGGAGTCACGAGTTTTTATGCAAAATGTGATGCAAAAAGAAAAGAAAATAATAATATATAGTAAATGAAGAAAGAATGTGGGTATGCAACATGATGAGTACGAGGGACTAATAACTCGTGACTGAATGTTTCTACTCACGTAGGGGGGAACGACCTGTACGCCACTGCTTCCCACGTGAGTAGACAACTATTTCTAGTCGAATCACACAAATGTCCTAATTTCTAAGTGAGATGCAACCTAGATGTCATGCATTTTAAAAATGTGTTAAAATAATAATAATAATGATGATAATAATAATAATAATAATAATAATAATAATAATAATAATAATAATAATAATAAAATCATGCCAAATGGAGAGAAAACTAAATTGTGTGAAATGAGATGTGAAATGTATGCGAGTGCACCTAACACTAAAATGCCCTAAAGGTCTAGTGTTGGGCTAGCCCGTTCTAAAAAATCCCACTAGCGTTGGACTAGCGGGAAAAGAATGAAGCCACAACTAGCGTTAGACTAGTGTGGTGACGAAATACCATAAATCATGAATTAAATATTAAAGCATGAATTATAAGCAAATTAAACATATAGAGACGTATAAAGTCAAATAGGAGCATATAACACATAGACATAATATCTAAATGCAAAATCCTTATGAAAGCGGTAAAATATAAGCACGTAAGCATGCAAAAGCAAATAAACCCTAACTATTACACCTGGGTTTTAATTTACAATTTAAAGGGGGGAAATTAAAAATACCCTATCTATTACACTTTCTATCTAATTACACAATTTTTGCTAAAATATGAGAAAAATAATCTAACTATTACATTGACTAGTTAAATACAAAAAATATTACACTTTTGTCAAAAATAATAAATAATAAAATTTGAAATTAAATAACATAAAATAAATAAATACGCGAAAAGCATGTAAGAATAAGAAAATATATGAATAAAAATGCATAAAAACCACGTAAGGCACATTGGAGCATATAAGAGAAATTTATGAGGAATGGAGATACCTCTTCAAGACCCGGTACAAATGCTTAAGAACACAAAAAACATGTCAAGACATCGCAATACTGATAAATAAAAAATAAAAATACTAAGAAATTGGGGATAAAATGTATATTTTAGCAAACTAGAGGAACTAGTAGACATTTAAACAAATCTAGGGGTCGAATCATAAATTCAAACATCATAGAGGCACAATTTATAAATGAAAGCTAATTAAAAAAAAAAAAGGCAACACACAATTCTAGCAGATAATAAATTATAATTTTCAACTAAACATGGGGCAAAAACTAAAATTCTAGCAAAATGAAAGGCTAAATTGCAAGGATAGAGGACCCATTTGAAAGAAAATAACATCTAAAGGGTTAACAAATAAAAATTGGAAAAACTTAAAATGCAAATTTTCTAAATGCATAGGATGCAGTAATGTTAACAAAAGATCCAAGAACTACAAAATAAATATAAATTATGATTAAAACAATTTACAGAAAAACAAAATTTAAAACTAAACCTTTTATTTTTTTAAATTAATTATCAATGGAATAAACAAAACAAGTAAATCAAACCCACCCCCAATGATTTTCTTTATTTTCTTCTTCCCCTTTTCCCTTCTTATCTCCGTTCTTCTTTTTCTTTCTCTTCCCTGTTTCTCTCCCGATGGCTCTCTCTCTCTATATGTTTCTTTCTTCTTCATCCCGTTCTTCTCTCTTTTCTCTTTCTGATCTCTGTTCGCTCTCTCTTTCTCCCACCTCTTTGTTTCTCTCCCGCGTCTCTTTCTCACACTATTTCTGTTTCTCTCTTCTCTCAATTACCCCCTCCCCAGAAACCAACAGACCCAATTTCCAATTGGCTTCTCTTTCGAAGCACGGGAAAGAGAGATATGGAAATAGGGCAGTGGTATTGATACAGTGGTTTTGGGCTGCGATTGGTGAAGAAGGAAGGCGATTAAGGAGTGGGGATGTGGTTTGGGTGGGCTACTCGGTGTTGTTTGGAGGTTGTAATAGGGCAGAGAAGGCGAGTTGGGTTATCTGATATCATTTTTGCAACTGCTTTCCCTTTGCAGGTTGTCAATGGTGGTGTTGTGGGGTTTCGGTTTGATGGTTTGGTTGTAATTTTTAGACTTGGGGCTGATTATGGATTGAACAATGGTAAAAGGGACGCAATTGGCAGGCTGTGAGAAGGCTGGTGGCGTGTGCAGTGGTCCGGCGTTATTGGTGGTGGATTATTGGAGGTGGTAACTTGTGGGATTTTGGGGGGCCCGAAATTGGTTTTTCTGGTTGTTCTGTAGGCTCGTGTTTTTTTTTTTCATTGTTTGGTAATTGCAGGTTGGGGAAGGCTGTTCTGTGCAGATTTATTTTATGGTGGCTTGAAATTTGGTTTGGGGCTTTGTATGGTGGAGCTAATTGTGGATGGTTAGATGGAGGTTGGGATTTACTGTAGGCAGTGGACTGGAGTTTGGCTGTGAGCTGGTGGAATAGGGGTGGTGACTGATGATTCAAAGCAGTTAGGACTGATGATTGGGGAAGCTAGGGGTGCTTCTATAGATTGAGTGATGTTTCTGGGTGATTGTTTTGTCTTTACAGGCACTTCTTGGTGATGATGATAGCTGCTTTATGGGGCGACAAGGCTGGCGAGGTGGAGGTTGAACTGGGCTTTATTGCTGGTTGTGAAGCTGATTTGGTGATGGGTGACTATGAATTAGCCGAGGGAGGGTAATGGATTTTGTTTGGGTCGTGTGTTAGCAAGGGTAGGGGAGAGGAGATTGAAAATTGTAGCTATTTATGTGGCTTGTAACGTTTTCTGGGTTTACTGGTTTGTGGTTATGAGTTTAGATGAAGGAAAGTTGAAGGTGGTTTCAGGTAGGAAAGGAATACTTATGATGGGTGATTCCGGTGGAGGCTCTGTGGATTGGTAGAAGGCTGTGGAGGGCATTGGATTGGGATTCTGGGGAGCTGATTTTAGTGGTGTTGGGAATTTGATGACTGGGGGTTTCAAGTAGTAGAGTGATGGCGTTGGGGTGGCTTCTTTGGTAGTTAAAGGTTGAAGAAGAGACACGGTGGGTAGGGAATCTGATGATGGTGGAAGAGAGGGGAGATAGAGACAGTGGAAGAAGGGATTGAACAATAGTTGTTAAAATAAGAAGAACAAACCCAAAAAATGAAGGAAAAATCTCCAAATATTCAACTAAAAATTCCAACAAAACAAAGACATTTAATTAAACTTATAGAAAAATAGAAGGAACAAACTAAGAACTTACCTTTGGAGCTTGAAGACAACCCAGCGATGAACAGTAGATGAAACTTGATGGTTGAAGATGATGAACGGTAAAAATAAATTGAGAACGGCGATTAGTGTGGGTTTTTTGGTGTATATGTGTGTGTGTTTGATCTTTTAGGGAAAAATCAAAATATGTTTTTTGGGTTTCCTGATTATTTTCCTCTCTTGTTTTGCTAATTAAAAGAGGTATTTATGAGCCACTTGTCTTGTTGGCCAAGAATGCTATAAAATGACGAAAATACCACCGATATTAAAAATACTAATTTTATTAAAAAAAATATTTTTTTAACCCCAAAATTAAAAATTAATACAAAGAATTTGACAGCAATCTCTAAATTTTCAAAAAGAATTCACAATAGATTTTAAAAATACAAGCTAGAGCTTAAAGCTGATAAAAACGCACTCGGAGTGTGAAATGACGATTTTACCCCTGGACAACGAAAATACACAAAAAATGGTTATTAGCCTCGAAAAATTACCAAAAATTAAAATCAGCTTAAAACATTAGAAAATGCATTTATGACACAAAAATTGACAAAAAATGAATTTAAACTATAAAATCACGATTTTGCCCTTGGGCAATGAAAATTCACAAAAACATAGCTATTGACCTCGAAAAATTACCAAAAATTAAAAATAAACTTAAACCCCAGGAAATGCATTTACGACTCAAAATTGGCGAAAATGAATGTAAACTGTAAAATGACAATTTTGCCCTTGGGCAGTGAAAATTTACAGAAAAATAACTATTGACCTCGAAAAATTACTAAAAATTAAAAATAAGCTTAAAACCCTAGGAAATACATTTATGACTCAAAATTGACAAAAAATGAATTTAAACTGTAAAATAACGATTTTGCCCTTGGGCAATGAAAATTTAGAAAAATAACTATTGTTTCTGAAAAAAATCAAGAAAATTTAAAAACATGCTTAAAGAATTAGAAAAATGAATTTGGGACCTGAAATGAGCTAAAATGGTCTTTGTGAGACAAAATTACCATTTTGCCCTTGTGCTAAAAAATATAAAAAGAATATCAATTAAATCTGAAAAAATCACAGAAAATTAAAAAATACGTATGAAAGTAAAAATGTGAATTTAAAAATCCTCAAAATTGATAAAAAATATTTACAGATAAAAATTACTATTTTGTCCCCCCCCGAGATTATTGAAAAATTAAAATTTGACCCTAAAATAAAAACACCTCTCCAATGTTTGAAACGTAAATAGTGTGTCAAAATTTGGTGTCTACATAGTGGTTATCACCTTATCTTTCTCTCTCTTATTAATTACTCAATACAACTATATAGTGACGTGGCAATCGTGATTTTTAATCGCTCATTCAAAATTCAAAATTTGAAATTTCAAACCGTCATTTTTTAGCCTCCAAAAAGTAACCGATTCTGGAAAGATCAGTTTGGGTCAAATTCATTCCATGAACTTGCCTCGAACTGGAGGGCTTATGTAGGAACCTATTTAACCGAAGTTCCATGTTTGCATAGCCATGTCACCCTTGTGGGACCTTAGATTACTATTTGGACAATTTGACTTAGTATATACCATTGCAGCCTGGCACTTCGGCTTAAGTATTTTGGGAAATCTGACATATATTCCATTGCTGTTATATCGTCATTAATGCTGCCACATCCTCATTAATTATTTAGACATCAAGCACTTTTTCTAATAAGATGCATGTCTTATCTCACACATATACACCTTTGGTTCTTCATTATGGAGGTAACTTTTCATTACTCTCTGAAAAACATTCCTTTCCTTGAACTCTCTTTATCAAGAACGCATTTACTATCTTATCTCACACATACACACCTTTGGTTCTTCATTATGGAGGTAACTTTTCATTACTCTTTGAAAAACATTCCTTTCCTTGAACTCTCTTTATCAAGAACACATTTACTAACTTAATCATCAGAGTGTTTATGGAGATTAAATCCCCTTGCATTTAAGGTTTATTGCTTTGCAGGTTGATCCATTTGGCATACACGTTGAGCACGAAAATTGAAAACTCTACACCGCTAGTATTCAAGATCAGTGTGTTGTAACTTTGTAGTTCTGCATTTGTGTGGTTTCATTTTTTTTCTTTTGTGGGTATTTGTGCTACTATTTAGTATTTCGTATGAGCAGGAGTTGAAAAGTCTAAAATGACAAGTGAGTGCTAAAATATCATATTTTATTCGTAACAGAGATAGGAATTGACCTATAGGGAGATGGTACTTAAGTGAAATTAGTGGGCTTCAGCATTTCAAAAATTTTGTGAATGCCGTTAATCTCTAAAATTTGGAAGAAAAATCTCCCACCAATATTATATGTAATGGAAAAATATTACCTATACTTAATATGAATAACAAAAAACCACATCAGCATTCTAAAAATTTTGAGAATGCAGCGAATCATAAATTTTGGAGGAAAAAACTACCACCAAATTCATATGAAACTATAAAATTTTACCTACAATTAATAAATGCCAAAAATGTGGTAAATACTCTTATTAGATTTACCCACACATATAAAATAAATGTGTGGCTAAATAACCACACGTATTATGTGTCGCAATTTTATGTGTGGGTAAAAATTAAATTTCTTGTAGTGATATGTGTGTTTATATACACATATATGTATGTACATGTATATACATACATATGCATGCATGGATGCATGCATGCATACATACATACATACACATATATTTATTTATTTATACCCATTGGGGAGAAAGGACCTTTAAAAAAACAAGAAAAAAATGGAATAGGGTGGTAGACGGATTTTTGCTAGGGAAAAGTGAAAGGCGGTTTAACCAGCCATATGTATCATAAAATAAAAATGCTTAATGAAAGAAAATAAGTATGTAAATAAAAGTAAATAGAAAGTTTAGTAAAGCAACCAAAAGAAAAGCAAGATCATAAAACAAGATTGGAGTATGACTGAAGTGATTAGAGACTTACAAGATTGCAAACTTGTTTACAAAATATTTCTTGGAAGCCTAAAGATTATAAGAACTAGACTTCAAAGAGGAAGAGAGAGTTTGAGAGCCAAAAGATAGGCATGCCCTTTTCTAGGTTTGGGGGGGTATTTATATCAAAATTTTTTGATACAGTGTTTTGGTACATTGTTTGCTACAATAGTGTTGGCAGAATTGTAGCTATGGTAATCTCAGTACTATCACAATGTTTACACGATTAGTGCTAATTCCATGATTATGGAATTTAGGAAAGCATTCCTTAGCAATCTTCTTCTTTTGATTGAGAAAATTCTTCTTCTTCTTCCGATGCAGATTCTGACTTTGAAGAAGGCAGTTTTGCTTTTGATGTTCCTAAATTTAATTGTTGTAAGATATTCTCCAGTTATTTGATATATTCATCCTTGTTTGAGATTGAGGCCAATTTAGCTACACATAATGATTTTTGTTGCAAAAATTGGGCAGTTTGCTTATTATTAGTCTTGAGGAATTGGAGAATTTGATTGAACCATGTTTGTAACTTGTCTAGTTGGACTGATGTTGCATCAAAGGAATCCCACCATTTTGTATATCCTTGCTTGATTAGGATTGGTGGCTGATTTTCTGCCTATTTGCAAAATTCAAACTTCCATTGAGATACCCATGGTAAAGATAATTTTGAGAAGTAATGCAATGAGATTGAAGCATAGGTATTTGGTGGTAAGAATTTCTATTTGAAATATTCATATCTGTCTACAACGTTCTTTGGAAATTGTTGGTTTGGTCCATAAATGTTCCACCACAGGGTAAACCAAATTGAAAAGTCATATTTGTTAGCTTGTTTGAAATAGAAGATCCATGAGTGTCTGTTATCGGGGTTTTGAAATGAAAACATTTGGAAGCAAACCTGTTTATAATCCTAATATTTATAGACTAGGGATAATATTGTTGCAAAAACTGTTTGAAGTGATTAAGGTTTGCATTCTAGTTAGAGGGCTTGTAAGCTTTTAAAATTTGAGCACATGAACATATAATTACCAGTGCTTTTTCATGTGGATAGGGTTTTATTGACATTGATTTTGTATCTACCAAAATCATTTGGTAGAATTCTTGGGATTTGCATTGGACTTGTGGGATAAAATTAAATCCAAGTTGTTTGGGTAACTAGGTACGAATTATTTTTCAAAAAATCTGGCTCAAGTTGGGCAATTGTAAAGAAAGTAGAATTCTTCAAAAATTGGGATTTGGATTTTTGGTGTGAAGAAGATTGGATAGTTTGTGGTTTTACAGCTTATCTTGGTTTGGATTAGTTATTTGGGTCTGTGGGTTATATTATTGCCCGTAATAGGTTAGTTTGGTGATGTCATAAAAAGCCCATCAACTTGATCCATTGTTCTATTGTCAAGCTTGTTTGTTAGGCTTGGGCTAGAGGTTGTTGGAACATGGTTGTTTTCTATGTTTTCTAGGCTATAGCAAGCTGCTTTTTTTTTTCCTTCTTCTTGGGCAATGTTAGCTCATGATTATGGAGTTTGAAGAGAAAAAGGAAAAACTAGTTGTTGGGCTAAAGTTCTTGAATTTGGGTATGTGTTATGGCTAATGATTCACTTGTCAAGCGTTGTTTGCTGGAACGTTTGGAGGATGTAGTTGATTTGGGAGAGTCAGGAAAGATTGAGCTTTGAGTAGCAGCTTTGTTTGGGATGATTGTGGTTTTGTTTCATCCTTGTTCTTCTTTGGCATGTTATCATCCCTACAAAAATTCACAAGTTAGATAATTAGGAAAAAATTTTGAATTTCCTTTGATATATTCAATGTCAAAGTCAAAAACAGATAAAATGGTTTGCCATTTTGTAAAAAATTGTTTAGAGGAAAGATTTTTGACATTCTTTTGTAAAACATCTTGCGCAAATTTACAATCACTTCAAGGAAAAAATTTTTTGTTTAGTAAATCAAATTGGAATTTTGAAATGCATAAAAAGATTGCTACGACCCTAACGAATGTTTGATGTATCGGTTTCGACAATTTTTTGTACTTGAGTATCTAGGAGAAAAAGACATGGTAGAGTTTTGACTAGTTTGAATAATGTTTATATGTTTATCTGTACACGGAGGAGGTATTTTCTTAATTCAAACATACAAAGGTCTTGTAAGGTTGCTAAAGTTTGGAATGTAATATGAGGTATAGTTCAAACAATCAACAAATCTCTGAAGTTGTTTTTCAATGATTTGGCTAGGAAATTGTTCTGAGAACTGGATTGACCTTTAGATGGGGGTTATGGTTCATTGATTGATATCATGACCAAGAAACTGTATTCTGGTTTGGAGTAGGCTAATCTTCTTTTGAGAGATTACTAGCCTATTGTTTTTGACTTGATGAACAAAGGTACTAAGATGTTTGGAATGTTGATCAATTGTGTTTGAGAAGACCAACATGTCATCAATATAGACGATGATAAATGTTGAATAAGGATTGAAGATGTCACTCATGATTCTTTAGAGCACAAATGGAGCAATCTTGAGTCCGAAAGGCATCACCATCTATTCATAGTGCCCAAAAGGAACCGTGAATGCTGTCTTGTATCTATCTAATAAATCAATTTGGATTTGCAAAAATCTTGATTTCATGTCAAATTTTGAGAAGATCTTGGTGGCATAAAGTTGCTGGAGGAGATCTTTCTTATTTGGATTTGGATATCAGATCCATCTTAGGGTTGTATTTAGTACTCTGTAATTAATAACAAGTCTATCACTCCTCTCGATTTCTGAGTTTTTGTTGACATAAAATCCTGGGCAGCTCCATGCACTACAAGAAATTTAGTTTTTATCCACACGTAAAATTGCTACACATAATATGTGTGGGTATTTAGCTACACATTTATTCTATATGTGTGGGTAAGTCTAATATGATTAATTACTATATATTAGGCATTTATTATGTTTAGGTAAAAATGTATAGTTACATATGAATTTAGTGGGAAAATTTTCTTGCCAAATATTGAGAAATGGAGGCATTTTTAAATTTTTTGATTGCTAATGTGGGATTTTTTATTCACATTAAGTGTAGGTAAACATCAATAGTTACATATGAATTGGGTTAGATAATTTCCCTCCAAATATTGAGGGTTTGGCGGCTTTTTCCAAATTTTTAAATGCTGAGGTGGCTTTTTTTTTGCATTAAATGTAGGTAAAGGTTAATAGTTACACATGAATTGGGTAGGAAAATTTTCCTCCAAACTGAGAATTGGCGGCATTTTCAAATTTTTTTTGGAATGCTAATGTAGGCCTTTTTGTTGTTCATATTACCTACCCATAAGTGTGAAAACCCTAACTTGGGAATAGTGCCTTAGGGCTTTACTATTTAAATTTTATTATTACATGTCATTTCATGCATATTATTTTGAATTAATGCTAGTTGAGAAAGGTTTTCCATTTTGGAAAAAAAAAATTCAGGAAGAAGAGAGAGAAAACACCGTGAGTGTGTGTTAGTGTGTGTTTTGCGTAAAATGGAGTTTTAAACCACTTTCATGATTTTCAAATATTTGACATTCTCAACTTTCACAATTTCAAGTATTAACTTGGAAAAAAATAATAATAATAGGTTTTACAGCTAAAAACACTTTTGCGTAAAAACTGCCCGTTCGACGTTTAACCGTGTATTTCAATTAACAACTTCATTAGTAGACTTTAAACCACCCTTAAACACACCTAAACAAACCATGTGATGAAGGACACATAACCCTAATCTTACTCCATGAATCAAGGGTTGATTGCCACCTAAACACACTTGTTGGATGATTTCAAGCCAAGTAAAAACCTTTTCCATTTTCTTTCAATTTTGGCAGCAATTTTCTTCCATTTTTACCCTTGAAATTTAGTGCCTTATAGCTGCAATTGGCAGCCAAAATATCTCATTTGCATCATTCAAACAACTCTACAAAAACTCAAGCCAAAACTAAGAACTCTTAGCAACCAAGAACTTCAACCAAAATTTCAGCTTTCATCTCTTCAAGTCCAGCTCAATTTTCAGCAGCTTTTGGAGGAGGTTTGTGCACCATCAATTGCACCTACAAACTACCTAGCATCTTGTGGTACATATCTCTCAAACTAACTTACAAAATGAGCACTTAAATTTCTGTTTTTATACCAAAACAAAACCGGGCAGACTTGAAGAAAAATTCCAGCTTTACACTTCAGTTTTGCAACCTGATTTTATGGACTGTTTTACTCCATCTTGCACCATTTATTTCCTGCAATTATTAGCTACTTAGATGCTTTATATGATGCCTTAATTGCCCTAGAAAAGTTGGAGGATGTGGTAGATGATTTGGCTAGATAATTGGCTACCTAACTTGAGCTATAAAACTGAAATTCTGGTGCTGTTTTAC
This sequence comes from Mitragyna speciosa, assembly GCA_024721245.1. Lineage (NCBI taxonomy): Eukaryota > Viridiplantae > Streptophyta > Magnoliopsida > Gentianales > Rubiaceae > Mitragyna > Mitragyna speciosa. Next base: position 22,729,387 of record CM045561.1, read on the forward strand.
AAGCATGCTGGCCGAACTTCTTGCTGCCATTTTTCTTGATATTTTGCATCATTTTTATGTCATTTGATCTTCCAAGAACCTGGATATTAGTATAGTTATTGTTTATTGCAAGTTAGACCCTTAACTTATTAGCTATATTTGTTTATGTCTTGATTAGTTTTACTTATTCCACATAAGTCCTAAAAATATCTAAACCCTAATAGTATTTCAAAACCCTAAACCCTAAACCCTAATAGTGTTTCAAAACCCTAAATCCTAAACCCTAATAGTAATTGTAAACCCTAAACCCTAAACCCTAATAGTGTTTCAAAACCCTAAACCCTAATAGTAATGTAAACCCTAAACCCTAATAGTGATTTTCCAACTTTATACCTAATTAAGTTTCCTTTCTTTTAGAAACTAGTTTTTGATCCGAAACCTTAAAATGTTCACTTTAATACTTTTAAACTAAAACTAATTTTATATAAGGTTTAGTTTCGAACCTTACTTATATCATTAATACTTGGCGTGACTTAATTTGGGGTTTTAGAATCTAATTTCCCTAGAAAAAGTGCTAAACTCATTTTAGCCATAATTGAACATAAACTTTTGACGTATACACTAAGTTAACATATAACCTTCTAGTATGATTCCTTTTACTAACGTTTTGGAAATCTTAGTTAAATTTTCACAAATTTATAAATTTAACCTTAGAATAGTAACTAAACCTAGTTCTTTTGAACTTCCAGGGTTCCAGTCAAATACTTTTCCTTATCCCTAATTATCGTGAAAATCTCTTGAGGTGAGTGTTCTTTTACTTGCGCCTACAAGTGTTTATTTGCTTTTCCTATTAGATTCTATGTGTTATTTGCCTTACTTGAAAGCATAAGAATGTGGTTACAAGGGAGAATATGTACTTTATCGTATTCGAACCCTAGCTTTCGATTATGAACTATATTTGACTCATTGATCTTGAACTATACTTGACTCATTGATATTGGACCATATAAGTGGTTGGAGGTTATAAGGTGTTGGGGTTAAGGGACTTTAAACTCTCTCCTTATGAATGTAAGTCCTGGACAAGGCAATTCCTAGGTTTGAGCTACCCTATCTTTAGCCCTCCATCATTGAGGACGATCTCACATGGAGTGGTGGTCTTGAGGAGGAAAGGTGAATTAGGTGGAATGGAGAATTACCTTGATCATTGGCAAGGACAAAATGAAACGTCCAAGCGCTTTTGCCATTTGATCCAAAAACAATGATGTGAATCTTATTTGACTTGAATTACTTGACTTGTGCAACATCCCGCGTCTAGACTGGCCCAATAACTTTTGAGCTTTAAACCACGGGCTCAAAATACTTAAGCCAAGTTATTTAGTAGCCCAAACGTAGGATGTCATATACCATTCCTTTTCTTTTGTTCCCACCGATGTGGGATATTACATTCATCCCTCCTTTAGGCCTTTGTGTCCTCACAAAGCCCAATTCATATCCGGACTGTCCACTCGGTTGTGTCGGATTCTAGAGGTGGCTCGTCCGGGCTCTAGAGGTGGCACCCGCCCTTAAGTCGACGTAGCACTTAGCCCTGCACAACACTTAGTTCCTTCACTTCCTTGCGTAGTCCGGCCCAAATACCATAGGCCCAGTCTCACTCCGTGCAGAGACCACACGAGGTTCACTCTGATACCATTTGTAAAATCCCGCGTCTAGGCTGGCCCAATAACTTTTGAGCTTTGAAGCATGGGCTCAAAATGCTTAAGCCAAGTTATTTAGTAGCCTAAACGTAGGATGTCATATACCATTCCTTTCTTTTGTTCCCACCGATGTGGGATATTACAACTTGAATCTTAATTATATATTTCTCCCTTTGGTGAAAGTGAACATTATTCGCCAATGGTTGAGAAGATACTTATCCTTATACTTGAAATGATATTGAATTGTCCTTCCCGTGGTCGAGTGATTCCCACGGTTGATCCGTATCCTACTTTATCTTTGCTTGTCTTTTACATACTTTATCGCTTTGACAAGTTGCTTGTATGTTTGCATGCCTTGGAACCTCATTGAGCTTCTAGCTCACTTCCTTTTATTCTTGTTTTCCTTAGTAGGCTCCGATTGATGTGAAGGTTAGTACAAGTGCGAGTACTAGTCATCTAAGTCATTTCTCTAGATGTATATTTTGATGTTGTACTAGGTTTTTATCTTATCTAAGTTGAAATTGTAATAGTTTGGGTTTATACATATATATATATTTGTATGGCAACTAGTTTGAAAATATTGCGGGTTTACTTATAGTTTGAAGTTTAGTTTACGTGTTTATTACTTTAGTGACTTGAGTCCTGGCGAGAGCTAGGCAGGCAGTCCGCTAAACCCTTTAGTTCGCCTTAGGGGGAGGTGGGGCTGTCACAATAAGTATAAATGTCATATATGTGTGGGTAAAGATAATTGTGGCATTCATTATAAGCATGATGATATGGAACAAAATGCCACATCATTTATACGCAAACATATATTAAATATTATATATGTAATTACAATTTTATCTATTTTTATTTATAAAATTACAAATGTAATATGTTTGAATTTTAAATAAAGGGTAGTTTTGTAAATTAACATCACATTAGTGTATTTGTTAATAAAAATAAAAGAAAATACAAGAAAATAAAATAAAAGAAAAAGAAAGAACAAAGCCCTACTTGTCAGTTGCTCTTTATCTAGCCCCAAATCAAGCTCTTCCTCCCATCCCCAAAACAACTGCTACCACCTCTCTTGGTCTACTTCTCACCGCTCCCTCCACCGGTTTGCCCATCGCCACATCGGCCGGTCTGCTCCTCGTCGCTCCTCTCCACTTGCCACTTCCTTGCCTTCTCTTCCCCATCTTGTTTGATTATAATTTGGAGATTATATGGTGGGAAATTCGAAATTGGTACTCTCCATTACCTTGAGTAAGGCCTGATAAGTAGGTTTTTCCTTCCTTAACTTCTCATTTGAAGCAATCAAGAACAATTTAAGAAAACTGATTAGGGTCAAATTGGGAAAAAAATTGAAGCAGCCTGCATATGGACTTGATTTATAAACATTGAATTATCAGCTAATGATTTGTACCTATAGATTACTTTTAAGACCTAGTGTATTTGACATTATGCTTGCTTGTGTTCTCGAAGCTCTTAAAATTTGGCTCATTTTTCTTTGAGTGCATTACAATTTTGCTTATTCTTTAACCCCACCTCCAATACATCGGATTAAGTTATACACTGCGATATTCTTATTTTTGATCCGAAGTATGGGAGTAATACTGCGAAAGATAACAATCTTGTCGGTTCAGCTTAGTAGACGATCACAAATTATCTTTCATTCAAATGATTGTGAGCAATCATCTATTATACAATTCCACCCTACACATTATACAGGACAAATGGTGCTGAACGAAGCTAGTTATTACTAATATTTCCTGATGGGTCATAAAAATTTTCCAATAAACAATAGGAGGTGGCTTTTATTTTAGCCTTTTGGAAAACGTGGCTTCAATATTCAAACAGGTTAGGTAACAAGTATTAGTTCTATTCTACTTTTAAAATCCCTGTTTATGTACGTTGTTTAAAAGAAATGCTGTATTCAACCTTAATTAACCCATGTATGCAACGCTAATAGTAGTAGATGCTGCATATATGGTATCATTTAGTGGGTGTTAGATGAGATGTTACTAAAAGTTATCAATTTAGTACGATGAGTTATCATAATAAATGAACTTCGGTGATGGTTTAACTGGTACAATTCCTCAAATTTCTAATATAAGTTTTATCATAAAATACTTATTCTTTAAGCCCAACTTGCCTGTTGCATCAGCTTCTTCTCTTCGATTTTCTGTTTTTAGTTTCTTCATTCAAATTTCAGGTGTTTTTTTGTTGTTTGTTTGTACTTATATTACCACTCAAATTTCTGTTTTCTATTTTCTGCCTGTTGCATCAGCTTCTTCTCTTCTATTTTTCTGTTGTTAGTTCCTTTGTTCAATTTTTGTTGTTTGTTGCATCAGATTCTTTACCAATCTAACTGTGAAAAATTTAATAAACAAAACCGCTCAATTCTTTTTATAGTAATTTTTTTCTTTTTTATTTTTTGTCTTAATGAAAAGATTAAAAAAATCATTTTCCTTGTAAAGGAATTTCCTTCTGTCATGGTAGGGAAGTCTTGTAGATAAAGGCAAAGTTACAAGTGATGTTTCTGAATTTTGATAAAGTAGGTGGAAGGTCTTAGTAGTACTAGAGTTGGAATTGTCTCTTTAATGAATCAGGGTCAGTTACTTCAGTATTTGAAATGGGATCCGTTTGTGAAAGTGGGTGGTATGTAACTATGTTTTGTTTAGTCTAGTACTGGTGCCGAATTAAGTTATGGTATGATCATATGCTGATATAGCTACTAGTCTAGTCTTAGTTACATATAGTATCTAAAGTATGATGTAAATTCTAGAATGTTTGGTTTGCAACTAGTAATATAATCGCCTATGTTTCACTAAAAAAAATTAGTTCCCAAGATTTTTTCTTGGGAACTACATATATATTTTTTCTTGTCTTTTCTGAATTTTGGTAAATGATCAACCTTTTTGGATGACAAGGACCACATGTACTTACACTTGCTACTACTACTGCCCAGTGCCCATAATTGGCTCGAGCTTGAATTCTAATGATGAAGAGTATGGTGATCCCAGGATTTGGAAATGGTTTTCGAATCGAAAATGCTTTGTTTGACTTTGCGAGTAAGAAATACTTGTGTTAGCCACATTTCGTAAGTCATGCCCTTATTGGAATTCCTCGAAGAACAAAGGTAGTTTTAGGAGAAAACTTTGGTAATGATCTTTGAAGATCAATTTAACTTATGCATCATTATAGTATCTTGTTTGTAGCCTATAGGATTGCTTTACGTACTACCATAGCTATTTGTTTGGATGTTTTTCTTGTCTTCGCCTTATGATTCAGGGTCTCCGCTGGCCTATTGTTTCATAATTAGATACTTAATTTTAGAATGATATAGTTTGCCTTTGTTTCCGTCAACCAATTGCCATTTCTCCATTTTTTCACCATGCCTTAATTTTAGAATGATATAGTTGCCTTTGTCTCTATCGGCCAATTGCCATTGCTCCATTTTTACACTATGCCATCAATAGTAAGTTGAGTGGATGATTATTTTGATTACACTATTCCATAAGATCTCATGTCCTTGCAAAGAAACTATTTGACGTGAACATTGTTTTAAAGCCATATTACCGAAGCTTAGAATGAAATAATTTTTTAGGATTATATAATTTCTTCATTCAATTCAACAATGTAATAGAGAAAATAGAACATATTAAAGAAGTCTAATATACATGGCTTGCAAGGACATCGACAATAGATCAGTTGTTTTATTTTCTGAAGCTCTTAGCAATCTTCCCATGTAATTGTGTCTGTTTATGTATGTTCAAATCCTAATAATCACATACTACATTTTTAGAGTGGCAAAAATATGATCTAATTTTTAATATTTTGTGTCTGTTTATTGTTCATTTACTTTTTTATTTGATTTTCTATTATTAAACTTACCAGAATTAATATATCTTAATTTGTAGATACAACTTATTGAGCACAACCCCAAACTTGTTGGGATTCATCAGTTCATATAGAGTTGCTCTCACATATAAGGTCTGTGATTTCAAAGGTATGTTCCAAGTTAGAGTTACAAATAGCTATATTTTTTCTTTTTTTCACTAGGATTTTTTTTTTTTTTTTGTGTTTACATTTGTTGTGGACTGTTCATAAGCTATGTACTATTGCTATATTTAAATGTTTGACCATGTTATGCTTTTAAAAGTCCATAAATATTTTTCGGAATTTTATAATTTTATATAGGTTAAAACACTTATGTTTTGCCTAGCCTGATATTAGTGTGGCTTTGCCTTTAGCTAACTCAAATAGGTTCATCTAGGATGCAAACAAATTGAGTTCAATCAAGTCACTCATGAACTTATTCATCAATTTATGTTGATTGAACTCAAGTTGAGCATGAGCTAACTCGCATTAACCAAATACGAGCTGAATTCAAGCTTAAAAATGAGACTCAAAAGCCTGCTGAATTTAATTGAGCCTCATATATGTTTTTTATTTTTATATTTATAAGTGTAAAACATATATTGTGTCAGTTATTTAAAAATATTATATACAAAACGTATTAACTTATATTATTGGACCTAAACTAAGTCCGATTATTTTTGAACTCAAACTCATTAAGAGTTGAAGTCATTTTTTCAAGTGGAGCTTGAATAAAGTAAAAAGTTTCAAGGTAGAATTCGAGGTTGACAAGCTCTAGATAATTAAATCTTACATGATTTTTTTGACCCAGCTTGCTTATACGTCTAATTTCCTCTGTGAATGTTTATTCGAGTATTTGAATGTACATGCCAAATGGAGTTGAGGCCTGTGCTAAAAGGAGTTGCATGAAAAACTTGTAACTTTTTATAATGAAAAAGTAATTTGTAAAAGGACTTGAATTAGATAATAAGTAATTCCATTAAGGAGTAGAGTCTCTCATCTTGGATTCAAAAGATTACTTTGACTTTAAAATTTTCAATCTGAACCCAAAAATGCAAGCCAAAAAATAGTGCCAACTATTATTTGTAAGGTAATAAGGGGAGTAACGCAGCGGAAAATTTAATTGTTTATTATCTTAGCCATGGATCTCTTTGATGTAATCTATACGATTAAAAGGGTGTTTAGCACAAATACCTCAAGCATAGAAGGTTTCTATGCTTCAAAGGCAAGATCCTATTCGATGAAAGTGTTGATCTACCATGGAAAGCCCTCCAAGTGTAGAGCCTCCAACGGTATCCACACGAACATGATCTTTAGGAACCTTTGGGCTTGCTTGCCTTGCCTTTTGAGTGCTAGCTCCCTTGAATTTCATGAAGAACACAAGAACAAGAAGAGGAAGAAGACAAAACCCTCACCCTTAGGGAGAAGAGGGTGTGGCGTTTTTCTTGGGAGAAAACACGCCTCTCTCTATTTTTTCTCTCTCTAGATTTTATCTTGTGTTTCATCAATCTTTCAAGAGTCAAGGCATGAACTTATTTATAGATGTAGTATCCTAGTCTTTAAGGAAACAAGAGCAATTGGAAACCAAGAAGGTTTAGGAAGCTTACCTTAAGCTAATCCTATTCCTTTAGGAAACCTATTCCAAAAGGAAACCAAATAGCTTCTTAATTCCTTTTAGGAAATTAATTTCTATCAAGACTTAGAATATTTATAAATAAGTCCTTTAAGTTAATTTATCACATAAATTAACCCTATAAGTATCATATACTTATCTTAATAACAATTTAACCCAAAGACCATGTTCTTATTGTGTGTGACCCATTAGGTTCCATTCACGTTGGCAATAAGTACAAATTATAACTCATTAATTAATTAATTAATTAAGAGCCAGATAAATTAACACTTTAATTTATTATTAATTCACTAATTAATTAATTTGCACTTATAGATCATGAGTGGCATCTAGCAACTGCATCATGACCACCCAAGTGAATAGGAAAGTCATATGGTAGACTACACCTATCAATGATAATGTTACCGTGTAATTAATATCCTTTCACCACACTATATCCCAATTAGTCTAAGAGTGTAGTGCGCACTCTTTAAATGACTAATTAATGATTTCTTGTTCCCGAAATATAACTTTCCATAAAAGTATAACCTTGAAACTCTTTCAAGTCATACTTTCACTTTTGCGCAAAAGATTCTTTAAGTCATATTTCAACAAGTGGCCAATCCGGGATATACTCTCCTTTAATAAGGAGTGGTGAATCCTATATCGATTACTCACTATCCTTCCATGCTTCATACTATACCCAATCTCTACCGTATGGGCTACTCTTTTACGAGCACCGAGCAATAGAGTCAAAGCATAGCAATCCACACTCAAGATACTATGGTAATCTCAAGTCTAAGGATCACTTACACCATTGCCATTAAGAGTATAATTCATAAGCACTATGAATAGTAACTCTTGGCGGATCAATCCAATGAACTTGTTCTCTACCAAGCATCCACATACCAGCTTAGGTGTCACACGCCATAGTTGACGAGATCAACTACTACTTACCATAAGTAGAGGCAAAGTATGTGCTAGTCTTCCCATATTAATGATGTCCAATCTCATTAATACTACGACTAGGGATATTTAAGAATATAACTTAATGTGTAATAAGAGTCTCATCATTGTAACTCTTACAATCTCTTATACACAGTTAATATTCTATGGACTTTATCAAATAAACAAGTAATATTAATAACAAGTATTAAATGACAAATAAAATGCCACATATATAAGTATAACACGAAATAAGCGTAATAAAAATCTCAAAAATCAACTTGGTTTTAGGGCATATACAAACATTATTGCTATAACCTTGAATCAAATCCTTATATGTGTTTTCCTTCTCAACACCACAAGTCGACGACATTCAATCAAACAGATTCTTTAGCAAAAAACTTGAAATTAAATAAAAAAAAAAAGAAAACATAGCCCCCTTCTTTTTAGAGAAAACAAAGAAAAGGGAAAAGTCTTTGAGCCACTAGAGACATTAAAAAATGATGGAATATTTTTCCAAATTTCTAGCATCTCCCTTCCCACCAAAATGAAAAAGGAAAAACAAAGCACAGTTCATAGACAAACATGATTATAGGAATCTTAACTTTTATTAGCAAAGATGGACAATAGATTATCGAACCCAAAAGTAGGAAATTATATTTATTGGTATGCTCTTATTGAGTTTAATTATATTTGTTGAAAATTATACTTATGATCACATGCATACCAAATCTTTGCCTCCTACTTTTTAGAGCTTTTGTCATCATACATTAACACATACACTAGGTCCAACAAAAGACATCAATAAAGCTTCTTATCTTTGTGAGTGTGAGCGTGTGTGAGATGAAACAATTGAGTTGTGATAGCTATCAAGTATATATCAACCAATTTATTCTTCATTTGCTTTTTTCTTCCTAATTCATGGATTATCATCATGTGAGAATAATAATAACTTCGAGAATATTATAGTTTATTGATAATAACCTTAACATTGCCACATTTTATGTTACTTGTTTTGATACAGATGGTTGGGAGAGGACAATGAGGACGTGGTCAATGTGGAAGACGTGGTGGGCGATGCAGTGGGTGTGTTGTTTCCTCTACTACAACCCATTCTGGTTTGAACTTATCAATCCTTGCTAATATAAAAATATTCTTAGAGGTAGATGTTATATATAAATTAACTTGTTCCTACTTTTTTTACAGACTCGCCTCCATTACTGAAGCCACAAGCTGGTTAGTAAACCATAAAAGTATTAACATAACATGTTTTATTTATATCCACATGGCAATGTTTTTAAATTGATTGTTATCTAATTTGTGCATATTTCATTGACAGATTCAACTCCATTCGTCGTTTTATCTAATTTGGTCGTTTTATTTACCGACTTTTCTAACTTTAGTTGCTTCAAAAGGCATGTCATAGAAATTTCAGTAGGATATATGTGTTTTATTCCATTTATAGAACGATACTCGTAGTAACATATTCTTTCGATATTTCCAATGATAAAAATTTTTAATTTGTCATTGGCATATAAATGTTTGTAGTAGTTCTCTTATTCCTACGCTTTATTTCAATACTAAAATCAAGCACTACTGGGAGTGGTCTACAAATGATTAGTTATATTCTTCAATCACTTTCATTTGTACTTTATAAAAGGAAATCTACTATAATACAAATCATACACTAGCAATGTGATTAAAAATATGCTTTAATCGCTAATGACAATTAGTTGTTTTTAAATGCAACTATGCATTATCTTCTAGCACATTAAAGAGTGAGATTACTCCACAAGAGACTTCAATTGTCTATTTTGGCATAAAGCATTTAGAACCTTTCCTAGATTACTTGATTACTTTGCCTCGTCAGAAAAATGAGAAATGTAAAAGAGAAAACACAAAAATAATGAAACTTACAATATTGCTCAAATGATAATTGACTAAAAATTGATTATTTCAATATTGTAAGATCCAATTCAAATTTTAATGTAAGCAAATCCTAGGAATCATCATACCAAATAAATTGTAATTTTTTTTTGGTATAACTCTAATATCAAATACAATCATGTGACTTGATGGTTTTCAACTCATGTGACTTGATGGCTACATAAAACCATCAAAAGGAAGCAATATAGATAAGGTAGACAAGGGAATCAAATAGAGCACTAGGGAAATTCACTACATGTGGCTAAAGTATTTGTGATTTAACTTGTTTCTATTTCATTTACAAATGCAACCCCATCTGTGGACCTGCCAGTGGGTTAGTTAATTATAAAAGCATTAATTTAACTCGGTTTGTTATCTTAGCTATATTTTTAAATTATTTGTAATTTAAATTATCTCTTGGTGCTGAGTTTCTTTACTGCTCTGGTGGAAAAGTAATAAACTTTGATTGGGACTTAGGACTGAAGTGGATGACTCTCTAGGCACTAACAAAACTTTGGAAGCACATGTATTTCGCTTGGTTATCAAAATTAGCGATATTCATACTACTGCATAAATTTAGTTATGAGATTATAATTTCTTTTTTGGAAATAATTAACTTTTATATCGTAACTACATAAAAGCGGCGTCGTGAGCTGCATTAAATTGCCCCGTCTTGGAGGGAATTCTTACAAATTCTTACTAATTTTCATTGTTCTTTGCTAGTAGCATCATTTGTTTATACATATATAGCTAAGTACTTTTACGTTTGGGCCTTGTCCTAAACTTTGTGCCGATATCTTTCTTTCAGTTGCTCACAAAAACGTCATTTAAGGTTGTGATATGGTACTTAAATCTACTTAGCTTTTGTGCTGTTAACTTGTGGTTCTCTTGAAATAGGGAAAGTGATCAGTTGGCCCCATTGACATGTTGTTTGTTGGTCCTCAAAAAAATGTTTGTTTCTTTTCATTGTATGTTTGTATTATATAATGTTTCTATTTTGTTATCTATTTTCTCGACTAACATTTTCTCGTCTAACATTGTAATAAAATATATTTTCTTTTTCTTTTAATGAACGGTCAAAGAAGAATGTTGAAACTCGTGACAAACGAAAATGGGAATCTAGAAACAGCTCAAAGAGTACAACGCGCCATCATGTTACCCGAGGAGCTGATTTGGATGCTTCTACTGGCTAAATTGAGACTTGGCGAATGTGACATTGGCATTCTGAGTGGGGTTGGATTTCTTCACAGGCAACAGCTACATATATAAGTTAATTTTTTCGTCAATCAATTGCATAATTATTTGCTACTTTAAAGCATTATCTGTACGATTCAATGTTTGTTATTTATTTTAACAGGAAGAAATGATGCAGTTGAGGAGGGATAACCGTCCTGAGCAGATGACTGATAAAGAGATATTAGAGAGGGTCATTGGTCGACATTCAATTCGTTTGTTTGGATGGGGATGGTCATCTAGCACATCTAGGACCATAGGTAGTAGTGGAGATTTGGGGCGTCCCGCGTACATTCAGTTGCTAAATACTTTGAGTTAGTGTGAATTTTGTGTTGCTGAGCTTGACAGCACAGTTTAGAATATGCAACAGGTGTTGGCTACAAAGAATATTTTCCCTCCTCCAGTCGTACCCCATGTGCCATCAGATCACGACTCAGGACCATCTCGTCCCATCACAGGAGACATTGAACCAACCTCTTACCATTCTGATTGTTTTTGTTCTCCCAGCGGCAGTGATGACTTTGTTGATGCTAATTCCAATTATGATGATGTTGTTTGATTTTTTTAATGTATTTGTGATACTAGTATTTTGGCTTAGCAAACCTTACTTTGTGATACTTTCCTTACATTTTGTTTGAACATATTACTTCCTTGTTTTGACGTTTGGATGTTTTGATATTTGTGTTTGGATGGTGTTATTGATATTGTTTGACGTTTGGATGTTTGATATTGGTTTTTGGATGGTGTTATTGACATTATTTTTTTGTTTGTTTAGTTCTTGTGTTTTATTATATATGATGTGTAATGTAATATTTTAATTGCATATAGGTCTTATTTATCCGCACATAATGATATTTTTAGCCACACATACAGGTCCCTTTACCCACACCTACAAATGTGTTACCTAGAAATACAACAAATTTTATCTACACATATAGATATTTTTACTCGTGCATATAAGAAAACGTTATCCACACATACAGGTGCCTTTACCCACACATACAAATGTGTTACCTAAAAATACAGCAAATTTATCTACACATATAGATACGTCTACCTGCGCATATGAATTGTCCACTAATATATGTATAAAAGTTACCCACACATTGTGAAGTTTTTATCCACACATTCTGTACCTTTTACCCACATATTTTAATTCTTTTACGCCCACATATGATCAATGTTTTATCTACACATAAAAAATTGGTATGCCACGTCTATGCCACATCACATGCCACGTAGTCATACACGTCATCTAAATTTTGTCAGCATGGAATCTTTGTCAACGTTCACATCATCATCCACGTCATCATCCCAGAATCAGTAACCAAATTATCCACACATACTGTATATATTTACCCACGTACATATGTGTAGGTATAACTATTACTTTTACCCACATATACGTATATGTATTGGTAAAAACATTTCTCCGTAGTCCTATAGAGACATTTGCTAATATTTATTTTATGTGTAGGTAAAGACCTTTACTACACATAATTTTTTTTACCCCCACATCATGTGTGCAGGTAAAAGCTCAATTTCTTGTAGTGATGGGGATTTGCTGGGTCTGATGATATCCTTTTTTCAATAGCTCATTAATTTCCTTCTTGCAATGTTCAAGAAGTTCCAAATTCATTTGTATTAGTCTCACCTTCGTTGGGATTTGTCTCTCATCAAAACCCTTTTCATAAGGCAAAGTGACAGTATGTTGTTTTGCTTTCCAAAATGCAGTTGGGATTTTTGAAAATGCTAGCTCTTGAATTCTTGTTTGTAAAGCTCATATCTTACTTTGGATTTAAGGTTGTTTCAGTTGTTCCTCTATCCTCTTGAATTGGATTTCTTCCTTGAGAAAATTGATCTAGTTTTCTTTGAGTAGTAAATAGTTTAATTCCCTCTACACTATTGATTTGGCAAATAGGAGAAGAACTTTTCCTCCAAATCTATTTGGCCACATTCCTTCTTTAGTTGTATAATAAGGAATTATGTTGTTGATGAAGGATGTCTTGAGGAGAACAATATAGGTTTGATCTTTTGAGAGTAGAAAAGATTCCATAATTGTTGCTGAGGAAAACTTTACAATGACATTAGATAACTCATAATTGATATAAAATCCTAAATTATTTGCTGATCTAAGTCCCTCTTTGTTTTTTTTTTCAAAATATTTTGTTGGAACTAATCTTTCTTGATTACAACTCAAGTAAGCTCTTGGACTTTAAAAGCTAGTTTACCTACAAATTAATTATTTTGAACAAAATTTCTTCTTACACCAAAACCTTGAACCCTAATCAATATTTATTAAAACTACCTCTTTAGTCCATAGTATTTAACAGTATTTTCTTTTGGTCCAAAATTTAGAGCGAATTATTAAAGTTTTGCAACTAATATAGTAAATAAAGCGGAAATTAGTAACGAATTTCTAGTAGTAATTATTCCTTTTCAAATTTAACCTTAATTTTGACACTTAATGAATTATTTTCCCTTAGAACCAAATTACTTTCAAAACGGGAATTTCTTAAATTTCTTTATTGGTTGATTTAGGGTTTTACCCGGATTCCTTTATTACAACTTCTTGGATTTTTCCTTATAACCGATTTACATTTATTTTAAAACCCTAGTTAAACTTGGGTATATTTTATAAAATTCTTTTGAAAGAAAATCCAGTAGGTTAATTAGGCTACTTTTGAATTTCAGGATCCGAGTCTGAACCTCGCACATTTTACGAGGCACTTTTTGAAATTTTCGGGCGAGTGTTTCCTTGTGTGCGCCTGATGCATGTTTAAGTGTTAATCCCATTTTATACTAGATACTTGTTAGCTACTACAATATGCTATATGAGGGTAGGATGTATACTTTATCATATCTATCTTGCAATTTGTTACATGCACAACTTCTCTCAGATGTGAATATACTTGTTTGTGAACTTTCAACTAAACTGAGCCTTCGGGCTAGACTTCCATGGTCATACTTCACCAGTTACACCACGGTTAGTCATACTGGTATTGAGAAGGATATAAGGTGTTGGGCGTTAGGGATCTGTGTTCTCTCCAGACTGAACAAACTGTTTTACCCTCCAGGGGTGAGATCTCTTCCTAGAGTGGAGGTATTGAGGAGGTAAAGGTGCATGGGTGGTTTTGGGTGCATGGGTGGTTTTGGGTACTGTTATCTGATATTTACCTGATCATTGGCAAGGACCTGGTATCCTCTAATAGTCCGAACACTACTACCACATGATTATATACTTGATACTCCTGCGGTTGAGTTTGCTCCCGTGGTTGAGATGTATCCTTCCTTATTTGATCAATTGTTTACTTAACTTGTTCTTATACTATTTTATGGCATATGCTATTTATTTATTTATTTTCTAATTGTCTGCCTGCATGTTTGCATGTGTGGGAACCTCACTGGGCTATTATAGCTCACTCTTTCTTATTTGTTCTCCTTAAACAGGCTCCTATTATTAAGGCTGGTGGTGAGGATTCAAGAGTAGTTCTTGGTAGGATTTTGTTAGTAAAACGATGTTTGAGATTTTACTGTATTAGTTAGGTGTTTGTGATGTAAACTACTTAACTGGTACCTTTACTCTTAAGTTTAAATCATATGAATGTATTTACGAGTTTTCTATAAAATATTGATTGTTTTGTGGATTTTAGTGCGTGCTTGACCCGAGTCCTGACGAGAGCTAGGCAGGCAGTCCTCTGAGCCCTTTGGTACGCCTTAGGGTAAGGCAGGGTTGTCACATAAATCACCTTCTACCACTAGTGAGCCTCCATTGATCAAAACCCAACCACCACTTAAAACACCACTCAATCAGTTCCAGCACAAACTCAATATCAGCCAACTACAACTGCTAGAAACCCTTAGCTCCACAGACCCATGAATGATCAGCAAAACCTCAAGCCCAGAACCTCCCCTATCTCCAGCCTTACCACCATTCAAACCCCACCTCAAAGCCAGATTCAAAAATCAGTCTCAAACTCCCACCGTGACCATTTGCCAGAGTCATCAGAAAATCACAATAGCCCCTGATCATCTTTCCTCTCCCTCACATCACCATTACAGAAGCCCTGTCATCTCACCACAGTTCAACCCATAAACCAGAATCCATACCATTGCAGACCATGAACATTGACAAGAAACCAAGATCCTAAATAAGCCCAATCCACAATCTAGCACAACCTTCACTACCAGCTTCCCTCGACCTCCACTAGTCAACCACAGCCCCTACCACACTACCACCAACCTCGCCCACCCCTCTGCTGAAATCACTGAAACTTCACTAGTCAAGCTACCTCTTAGACCCCCAAATTCACAACACAAAAGCAACAAATCAGTCACGGGAATCACCAATTTCATCAAGCATAGTTAATCCCCAGTCACCACTATCTAACTACCAACTCGCAGATTGATTAACCATTAGCAAATTCACCACCCAAAACAGCAACAATCAACACTCAAAAGACCCTCAACAACCCCATAATAGTTAGTCCCCACCGAATGTCGTTCAACAGGCCAATCACCACCAACTAAACCAATTTTACCTAGCCATCATCACCTCATCATCCCTCACCGCCACAATTCTCCTCTCCACCAGTCATCATCAAACCAAAACTACCACACCTTCAACACTCTACCACCGCCTCACCTCTACCTTCAAACCCAACGCAGTAACCAAAAAATCAACCCCTCCCCAAATCAAAGCCCAAACACGACCACTCCCACACTCGCAGCTCCACTTTCAGTCACCCAAACGCCACTCTGGATCACCCCCAATAACCAGAGAACCCACCAAAAATCATAACCAAATTACAAAATCAATTACACAACCCCAAAGCCTCAATACACAGCAACCAATTGTCACCAATACACACTCCACCTCCACCTCCCCTGTCACAATCCACCCCTCAACACAATCACCACACCACTACCCGTCCCTCACCGTACTTACACCCACGGCCAAATGTGCCATCACCACTATACACTATTTTCCCAAGCTCGACAAAAATCACAGGACTGTCAATCAACTACTGAAGGTGCTGGGATCGCAGCTCCATTCCAAACCCCACTGGTTCCACCATTAGCTCCCTAATTGGCATCAGAAATGATTTATTTTTCGGTCTTGTAGCCATCATGACACTGGCTTCTAGCACAAATGATTCATTTTTCGAAATCCATCTTGCAGAGACAACATCTTCAACTCGGTGAGTAGAAACTGAAATTTTTTCACTGTCCTTCCTTTTTGAGTTGGCATTGATCATCATTGCACAATCATCTTCAGCAAATACAGTGATTAACTAATTGTTCATAACAAATTTCAGCACTTGACCTAGTGAAGAAGGCACCAAATTGGAGGTATGCATCCACAGTCTTTCTAACAGGACGTTGTAGGCACCAAAGAAATCCATAACTTGACAAGGAACCTGAAATTGGGCTGGTCCTACCTCTAAAACCAAATCAATTTCTCCCATTGGCTCCCTCCTTGTTCCATTAAAACCTCTTACCACGACAGTAGATGGGCGAAGTTTAGCATTGGATAACCCTAATTTGACAAGAGTGCCACATGGGCAAATGTTTAAAGCTTATTCATTGTCTACCAAAACCCTCGGCAATAGTTTTCCATTACAATGCACTGATATGTATAGCACCTTGTTGTGTCCAATCCCTTCTACGATCAAGTCATCATTTGAAAAACTAATACAATTGGAAGCCAAAATGTTACCCACCACATTAGAGAATTTATCGACTAGAATATCTTTAGAGATTTGAGCCTCGTTAAGCACTTTGAGTAGAGCTTCTCGATGTAGCTCAGAGGTTAGAAACAGGCTGAGAAAAGAAATGTGAGGAGGTGTCGCGCCCGGAAATGACACACGGTGGGGTCGTTAACTGTCACATCCCAAAAAGATGGTCCAATCCAGTGACCCTTTTAGAAAATGAAGGGTTATTTTGAAAAAACCATGCGTGTGTGATAAAAATCAATTTTTTAGTAAAAAAATGTATTTTTTTAGGAAAAATGGTATTTTAAAAGAAAGTAAGGCCGGGACTAAGAATGTGACAGTTTTGGCCAACTAATTTTTGAAAAGGGTTTTATTTTTAAAAATGGAGTCACCACTTAGTACTGAGTTAGGGTGTACCAAGTCACTTGAAAAAATCGTTTAAACAAAACAAAAGTAAAATTTTAAAAAAATCATTTAAAACCCTTTTCTGACTCCGGTCTACAAAAAATGAGAGACAAAGGTCCGGGAGTCACATTTGAAGAAAAGGAAGCCAAAGGCTTGCACCTAAGGCACCCTTTCTACTTAGCCGAGGCTAGTTGCGAGGTTTAATCAAAATTTCCTAAATTAACCCCAAGTTCTATCACGTTCGGATGTATCTAAAGGAATGCAAATCCTAAATTCTAAATGTGAGTATCGAGAGGATCGGCTGGTTTCGTCGAGGCGTGGTTGGTGTTATTGCATTAATTGCGAAAATCGAGTCGAGACCTCAAGGGAGCCACGAGTTTCTATGCAAAATGAAATGCAAAAAGAACATAAAATAATAATATACAGTAAGTGAAGAAAGAAAATGGGTATGCAACATGACGGGTATGGAGGATTAATATCTCGTGACTGAATATTTCTACTCATGGAGGGGGGAACGGCATGTATGCCACCGCTTTCCTCGTGAGTAGGTGACTATTTCTAATCGGATCATAAAAAATGACCTAAATTCTAAGTGAGATGCAACCTAAATGTCATGCATTTGAGGATGTGTCAAAATAAATAAATAATAGTAATAATAATAAAAATCATGCAGAATGGAAAGAAAACTTAAATGTGTGAAGTGGGATGTAAAATGCACACGAGTGCATCTAACACTAAAATGTCCTAAGGGTTTAGCATTGGACTAGCACTTTCTAGGGATCTCCACTAGGGCTGGACTAGCGGGGAAACAATAAAGCCACAACTAGCGTTAGACTAGTGTGGTGATGAAATAAAACTTGATAAAACATGAATCAAAGCAATAAAGCATATATCAAAGCAAATAAACATAAAAGACGTATAAGATCACATAAGAGCACATAATATGTAAGCATGAAATCTAGATGAAAACTCTAAAGAAAGCAGTAAGACATATAAGCACACAAGCACGGAAAAACAAATAAGCCCTAACCATTGCACTGGGGGGCTTAAGTTACAAATTTATAGAGGGAAAAATAAAAATGACCTATCTATTACATTTGCTATCTAAATACACAAATATTTATAACCTAGCTATTACATTGACTAGCTAAATACAAAAAATAGTACATTTTTGTCAAAATAATTAAATTCAAAATTAAATAACATAAAGTAAATAAACACGCAAAAAGCATATAACATACGAAACATGCAAAAAAAAGGTATAATAAATCACGTAGGGCACATTGGAGCACATAAGGGATAAATCAAGTAATGGGGTACCTTTTTGAAGACCCGGTACTAATACTAATCAAAATGAACAAACATGTCAAGGTACCACTATTTTGGATAATAAAGCATAAAAATATAAATATAAATTCTACCAAATTTGAGGGTAAAATGTAAACTATATTAAACTAAAGGAACTAAAATAGAAATCCAAGCAAACTTAGGAGCCAAATCACAAATTTAAGCAAGCATGGGGCACAATTTATAAATTAAAACTAAGTAAAGGAGCAAAATAAAATTTCTACAAATTTTGGGACACGACTTGAAGATTAGGGACCTAATTGAGAAAAAAGTAAAATCTAGGGGGTCAATCCATAAAATTAAGGACTTAATTGAACAAAATGGAAGTCATTGAGGGTTATCAATAATACTAAAGAAAAGCAAGGACTTAAACACAAATACATTATATTTGTAATAAAACAAAAGAAAAAAAATGCCAAAATAAATTAAATCTAGGTTAAATAATTTGATTACCTTCATTAACTATTAATCAATGATTGAAAATTGAATTAGATCAGAATCAGAAACTAATTCGATATTAACTTAAACTAAAAAAAAACTAACAAGGAAAATACTAAGGAAAACCCCCAACCCCTGAACAGTCTGCTTCTTGGCCTGATTTCAATTTCTCTCTCGTCTCTCAACTCCTTCTCCATCTTTCTTCTTTGTCTCCGTCTCTGTTTCTCTTCTCTTTTCTCTAACTTTCCATCTCTTTCTCTATCTTTCTCTTTTTCTCTCTTTAACTCGTTCTCTCTTTCTCCGCCCTCTCATTTCTGTTCTCTCTTTACTCTTTTTCTCTTTTCATGTCTTCTCCTTCTCTCCGTCTCCAGCTCTCTCCATTTCTGTTTCACCTTCCCTATTTCTATTTTTCTTGTTGTATCACCCCAATTCAAATCCTAATCCCCCTTGGGTTCACGAAACCTTCCACGATAGTAACGGGATGGAGGTGAGGCATCGATTTTTATGGAATTTGTGGTATTTAGGATTGACGACGCTTGGGACGGTGGTGTTGGAATTTCGATGGAGTTGGGAGGTTGTGAGATGGCTATCACCTGTAGGTGTGGTGATTTGAGGTTTTAAGGGTGGTTGTAATGGGTAATTTGGTGCTATGGTGGTGCGTGTGGCTGTGGGTGAGTTGGATGGTTGTGTTGTGGTCGTTCGGTGGTGGTGATTTTGTGACAGAGATTGTAGTTTTTTTTTATTTTTTGGGATTTTGCTGTTTTGTTGTCATTTTTCTTGCAAGTAATGGGATGGTGAAGCTACTGTGCTTCTGGTGGTTCTAGTGGTTCGTTTGGGAAGGTGGGTGTTGGTGGTAATTTTGTTGGACTGGGACATAATGGAGATGGTCCGATAGAGGAGGAGAGGGCCTACTGGGACTGATTTAGGGGAATGGTAAGTGACAAGAGATAATTTTACCTATTTTAGTGTATGTATTATTATGTGTTTTTAGTATTTTTAGCCAAAATTTGGCTCAATTTGATTAAGTTTCTTCCATTTGAAGAATTTCTCAAAAATTAGAGTTTTTACTCGATTTTTATGGTTTTGAAGCAAAATTTATATTTTGAGCAATTTACTGCACAATCTTTGTACAATTTTTTAGGTTTTATATATTCGATCATAATTTGGATCAATTGGAGCAAAGGTTATCTCATTCTTAGTGGATTCAAGGATGATTGGATTTGAAACTTCAATAGAACAACTTTTATATTCAAACTTGGAGGATTGTTTTGCTCAACTTTTGAGAAATTTTCATCAACAAATTCACCATGGAATTAAAGGATCGACATCACAACAAGGTCTCAAGGTAACAAAGAGGCATAACAAGCAAAAGAGAAGTGCAAAGAAGCAATGGAAGTGAAGAATTGGAGAAAACTAGACGTCGGTAACAATGATACATTTTTGTATTTTGGCAATAACTTGAGCTACAAATACTAGATTGAGATGATTATTGTGGAATTTTAAATCTGAGATGATACTCTACAATTCTTATGAAGACATCTAAATCCAGTTCTCACATCTTCATAGCCAAAAATCCAAATTACTGAAGAACAAAGCTCTCTCAACCATGTCTCAGAATTTTGGCCATATCTTTGCATCAGAACTCCAAATGACCTGATTCTTGTGGTTTTGGAAATCTAATTCAAAGGGCTACAACTTTTATATTTTGAGGAAAATATGATTTTGCCTTCTTCTGGGAGAAATACGCAGATCATGATACGCGGACAACTAGATGCGTATCACCATCCGCGTATCATGCATGTCAGCCAGAAAATGACATCTTCAACTTGCAACTTATATTCCAGCCCCTTTTGATGACTTTTTAAAGATTCCTTGCACTGGCACTCCCCAAGAAAACATTGCAAAATTCAAGAGAAATCTTTTTGTGATTTTAAAACAACTTTTCATGCAATTTGCCATGCAAGTTGGTGAGATGATTAGGATGACTTTGTCTGTAAATAGAGAGCTCTTGCAAGACATTTAGAAAAAGTCTTGAAGGGAGGAGCACTCCCAAAGTAGTTAGTTTACTAGATTTCTTTGTAGTTTTATAGGAAATTTCAATGCTTGTAA
This sequence comes from Mitragyna speciosa, assembly GCA_024721245.1. Classification (NCBI taxonomy): domain Eukaryota; kingdom Viridiplantae; phylum Streptophyta; class Magnoliopsida; order Gentianales; family Rubiaceae; genus Mitragyna; species Mitragyna speciosa. The sequence goes on from CM045561.1 coordinate 22,750,653, forward strand.
GAAAACTCTTGGAGAATTCACTTGTACTGCATCATATTCAAGGAAGAAATGAAGGATTGGAGCCATTGAAATGAGAATTTCTATCTCTTTCTCTTTATTTCCTTACTTGTTGTGAATTACTTTAATGATTTCTTATACTTTCAAGTTTTGAATTCCATGCTTAACTAAATACTTGTCTTAGGGTAAGATGAAGCTAATTATATGATTTGAATGTTATTACACTTGCTATAACTTGTTTTTGCTTGTTCATCTATCAAGGTTTAATATTTGTAGTAGCTTGATCAACTATTGCAAATCATTTAGATGTTATTTGACATTAAAGAAATTGGAAAATGGCAGATGAAGCCTATGTTGTACACGCATGCAAATAGTGGTATGGGTAGGTGGATTGAGGTTATTTAATACCACAATTTATGCATTTCACAAGGGTTCATCATGGAAATATTTGAACTCTATCAATTCATTGTGAAAACAAGTCTTGATTTCATATGGAATTGCAATCCTAAGCAAGACAAGATTAACATAGCAAGGTGTTAATTCATTCAATCGTATTAATGACAATTAGTGGATTCTCAACCCTATTACTTTGTTGGTGAATTTCTTCCATTTGTGTAACAACCCTAGAAGCACATAAAACTTATTTAGAATTATGTTAGTCATGTTAGAAGGAAAAAAAAAAAAAGAGGAAAACTGAAAATAGTTAAATGAATAAACAATAGTATGATTTCTTTTATGTTATAGCATGTTGTACATTTTCCTTTAAGGGTTGTACCATAGAGCTCTTGAAAATTAATGAAAGGATAAGTGTAGAAAATCTCCTCTAATCAAAGTTAGCCAAGTTGGTAGCTATGTGCCAAAAAGTCAAGACCCTATGTCAATTTTGTAGCAGCCCCACCTTACCCAGAGGCGCACCAAAGGGCTTAGCGGACTGCTTGCCTAGCTCTCACCAAGACTCAAACACGCACTCGCTTAAACATCCAAGCGTACTTAACTCAAAATAAAATGCACTCATAAATAAATACATTCATAATATTTACTTGAAAGTATAAATACTACAAGAGTTTTTACATCCCAAAAATGTAATAATTTTTACAATAAAAGCTTATACATTTAGGCTATCAAAACACATTAAACAAAATATGTACAAGGTCCAAAATTAGCTTTTCCAGCTTTAGTTGTTTTGGAAACCTGGTTAAAGAAAACAAATGAACGGGATGAGCTATAATAGCCCAGTGAGTGCTCAAGTCATGCAACCATACCAGTAAAATATGATTTTTTTGTTCGATAAAATATTTAACGAGTAAATAAACAATTTGTGAACAATTAAATTAACAAGTAGTCAATGGCGGATACGGGCTCACTACGGGAGCAAGCTTGACCGCAGGAGTATCAATCACGATCAAGATAACAAGGATATCGGGACCGAGGTAAAATCTCAGGTCTGAGATACTTGAAAATTCAATCCAGAGTTACCCTCTTCGAGGAATGAAACTCATATAGGAAAGAATATCACGCACCTATAACCCCAGCACCTTATATCACTCCAAACGCGCCCGGTTGACTAACCGAGGAGTAACGGTGAAGTTAGCCCCGGAAGTCCAAGATCAAGAATAAAATTCAATCATGAGTTAGCCTTTTCCAGGACTTTACTCAGATATAAAATTAACACGCACCGAATAACACCCAGCACCTTATATCTCTCCCATACTCTCCCAGTCTGATTAACCGTGGAAAATAGTAAAATTAACCATGGAAGTCACAAGCACAAATAACATAATAGATAGTGAAAGCATGTAACACATTACGGAATAGATGCGATAAAGTACACATCTTTCCTCAAGTAACACGTTTCATTAGATAATCATGTCAAGTATAATCATACCATTTCATGCATGGAAACAATAATGTCTAGTATTGCATGGCGTTTCATGCATCATGCACATAGAAGAACACTCACCTGATGCCTAAGAAAAGATTTCGCGGTAAGGTTGAGTCTCACTTCCGGATCCTGAAATTCACGAGAAATAATCGTATAAAAATCCTGACTAAAATCTAAGAAATTTCATAAGGAAATTCAAGAAATACCCCAAGTCTTTTTAGGGTTTAAATTTCTAGGGTTTTGGAGCTTAGGGTTTTACCCTAGGGTTTAGGGTTTTCGAAATTAGGGTTTTCTAACTTTCTAGGGTTTTGCTCGGAAAGGTTTAATTCACTAATAGCTAATCTACGAAATTTCTGCACGCTTAAATCAATGAATTACAGCTTATAAAGTCTTAAATCATAGCCTAATCACTTTTATTTCCTAGGTTTTACTGAAATTTCAGCAGCACTTCCCCTATAATTGGACTAACCCAAAAATTTTAAACCTGCAAGAAAACGTCCAATAACCCAATTTCAAGTAGTTCTACTAATCTCACATCAAACTCAATTCAATTCCATTCAAATTCATCACAAAAATACAAAAACCACTCCAAGTTCTTCAAGTAAATCAAACCTAGATCATGCCATTTCAAGTTTAATTTACTATCTACATGGCATACAAGTTCACAAGCTTCACATTCATGGAATAAAACTTCACTTTTCATGGCCAAAATCAATCATACTTAATCCATAAAAACATAACTTAAGAGCTAAAAACTATAATCTTTCACTTGAAATTAGAAGAGAAATTCATGGGAAATACCTCTAGGTAGACAAGATTGTTGCTTAGGAGGAAGTTCCACTCAATTTCTATGGTTGAAAAATGAGTAAATGGAAGTAAAAGATCCAAGAAAAATGAAAGAAAATGGAGAGAAAAGGGAGAAAGAGCAGCCAGCCAGCAAGAGAAAAGAAAAGAGAAAAATTGGGTAAGTAAAGAAGAAAAGAAATGGAAAAGAATTGGGAAAATTTTTGACCAATCAAAACAAGACAAAGGCAAAGTAAATCTTAACTTTCTCTCCATGAAAGACTACACTTGGCAATGGTTAATTAGAAAGGATTTTTGTTGTTTATCTTCTAATTTAGTCTTGCAAGATATCCTAAGTACAACTCCTAACGAAGAAAGTACAACATGCTCATTCTCTATTTTTTTTTTCCAACAAATTCGGCCACCTCTTTTTTTTTTTTTTTTTTCTAATGAACATAATACAAAATAAATGGTTTTGGCATGAATTTCTAGGGTGTTACAAATTTTGTCTTGCTAGGATTGGTTGGTTTTTTTTCCCATTTCTCTCTTTATTTCTTTTCCCATTTTTCTTGGCCTATTTTCTTTCTTTTTCTTCTACTTGGCTGGCCACTCTTTCTCTTCTTTCTTCTCTCTTTTGCTTTCATTTTCTTGAACCTTTTCTCCTCACTTTGGTCATCTCCTTCCATTGAAAGTGAGCTCATCTTCTTACTAAGCAAAGTTCTAGACTTACTTGAGGTATCTACCATGAACTTTTGTTATTTTTCCAAGTTTATAAGTGGTAGTTATGTAAGTTTATAACCAAGCTCTTGTTGTTAAACATGAGTAATTAGGCCATGATTATGAAGTTTTATTCCATGTTATGATGTTTATTCGCTTGTATGACTTGTAGTTAGTGTTTAAACCTTAAAATAACAAGTATTGGTTATTGATTGGTTGAAGAACCTTGGTATGGTTCAAGTGATTTGAATGAAATTTTGAGTGAAATTGGGTTGATTAAGACATAGAAGTTATAGAACTAGTTGAATTTGGTTGGTTGGTTGATTTTCCTTGCAGGTTAAAAGTTTGGGTTAGTCCGATTTTAGGGGAAATGCTGTCAAAATTTCGATAGAATTTAAAGAGCAAAAATTTGATAGGCAAAATTTAACCTAGGATATGCAGAATTTAGGGAATTGGATGTGCAGAAAATTTCAAGAGCATGATCTATTAGTGAATTAATTTTCCTAGAACAAGAGAACCCTAAAACCAAAACCCTAAATCTAAAACCCTAAATCCAAAACCCTAGGTTCAAAACCCTAAAACCTAAACCCTAGAAATAATTGGGTTATTTCTTGAATTTTTCTTTCTAATTTACTTAGGATTTTAATCAGGTTTTCACTAGATTATTTCTTTTGAATTCCTAGACTTGAGAGTGATTCACGTCCTTATTACGAGATTTTCTCCTAGTTACTCCAGGTGAGTGTTTTCATGTGTGCATGATGCATGAAATGCTATGTTATACTTGTAAATGTTATTTAATGAAATGTGTTACTTGAGAAAAGATGTGTACTTTATCACATCTATTTCGCATTGTGTTACATGCTTTCATTATCCAATGTGTTATTTGTGCTTGAGACTTCCGTGACTAACTTTACCATTACTTCACGGTTAGTCAATCCAGTCGTGATTAGAAGGGTATAAGGTGTTGGGTGTTTTAGGGCGTGTTGTTCTTTCCTATCTAGGTTGAATTCCTCTAAGAGGCCAACTCTGGATTGAACTTTCTTGCTTGTTGGCCCTCCAAGGTTGAGATTACTACCTGGATGTGGTAGCCTGTATGGAGGTTATAAGGTGTATCGTGGTTAGGGTACTTGCTTGTTAATACTGATATGATCATTGGCGAGGACCTGAGCTATTATCTCGGTCCCAACGCCATTGTTACATGCTTCAATACTTGCCACTTCTGCGGTTGAGCTCGCTCCCGTGGTCGTGCCTGTATCCGCTCTTGACTACTTGTTATTTAACTTGTTTATACACTATTTATTGAAATCATTAATTATTATTATTTAATATTTTAATGGTTTATCGGTATGTTTTCATGACTTGAGCACTCACTGGGCTATTATAGCTCATCCCTTTTATTTGTTTTCTTTAACCAGGCTTCCCGTACGGCTAAAGCTGGAAAAGCAGATTTTTGGATATGTTAGATGTTTTTTTTATATATTTTGGATAGCCAAATTGTTTAAGCTATTAATATAAATACTATGTATATTTTGGGATGTAAAGCTTAGTGATACTTGTACTTTTAAGTTGAATTATATGAATGTATTCTTTTGGGTTAAGTATGTTTGGATCAATTGAGTGAGTGTTTGATTTGAGTTCTAGTGAGAGCCAGGCAGGCAGTCTGCTAAGCCCTTTGGTTCACCTTTGGGTAAGGTGGGGTTGTCATAATTTGTTTTAATTCAAGTAGTTGAATTTTTTTATTTTGCACACCACCTATTTGATGTATTGTCTAGATAATAGAGTAAGTTAGTAGCTTTGGTACTTACAAATTCTTGTTTCCTCGTGGGATCAACCCTAATACTTCCCCTACTACATTTGACCCGTGTACTTGCGGAAAAGGATATTAGGTTATAAATTTTATTACTTGTTTGTGTGAATTTTGCTTAATTTTGATAGTACCTAAGCCTCACAATCAGTAAGCGAATTAGGCTGTTTCTTGGTGATTTTGCTAGCGATTGTAGAGTGGTGTTGGGATGATTTGGGTGGCTGTGTGAGGTTTATAATAGGCTGAATTTTGGTTTGGGTTGCTGGTAGGCGTAGAGGATTGCTTTTGCTGGGTTGGTTGTTTTCTTTTTGCAAGTAATAAATGGTCCTTGGAACTGAAGTTTCTGTGACTTGAGGGTGGAAATCAAGGGATGGGCTGAGATAGGGGCATTGGGTTTAGATGTTGTTGTGCATCTGGCAGATTGTGTTTTCTGTATGTCTGTGTGTGTGATTAGTTATGCCTGTGTGTGCAAAGATGAGAATTGAAGGTAAATGGTGATCCGGTCGACTTGGGTAGTTCTAGTGGGACTAAATTTTGGTTGAACAGGTAGTTCTGGTAGTTTTGTTGTTGCAGGTTGGCATAATGGAATGATTGTCAATGGTGGTTTGGTGATGAATTTGTTGCACGTGATGGGTGTTGATGGTGGAGGAAGAAGATAGTGGATGATGGCTGGTTTTGGTGGATTGTGTACTAGAGAGGGAGGCAGAGATGTTTGATTTCGGGTAGTTGGGAGGGGATTTTGGTGAAACTGGTGGAGTTGTTTGTGGTGATGAGGAGTTAACGGTGGCAAGAGATAAACAAAGGAAAAAAACCCAGAAATAGATGAAGAAATAGATGAAGAACAAAACCCAGAAAACATGAACTCCAGAACAAGAACAGTAAAAAAAATTCCAGAACTTAGCTAAGATTCCACACAAACAAGCACAACTAATCAGATTTGTCTAAGAAAATGGGTGAACAAAATAATAAATAATAAAAAAATGATATTACCTTTGAATGATAGATGAAGAGCAATTGAGAACTAATGATGAATAATAAGTGAGGTTGAGCTCCATTGGTGATGAACAGTAGAGGGTTGAAGATGAACAATGTATAGAGATAAAAAAAATGGTGGCTTGTGTGTGTGTTTTTGGTTGGTTTTTGTGTGTGTTTTGATCTCAAAATAGGTAAAAGTATATTGTTTAGGGTTTCCCCCCCCCCCTCCTTTCTGATTTTAATTGGGGGGTATTTATAGAACAAGTTGTCTTGGTCACCAAGAATACTACAAAAGAACAAAAATGCCACCACTAATAAAAATTCTAATTTTATTTTTAAAAAAATATTTTTAACACAAAAAAATAAAAAATTAATACAAATAAATGACAGTAAATTTCCAAATTTGCCAAAAATTCAAAGTATATTTCAAAATGAAGGTAGAGCTTAAAACTGGTCAAAACACTTTTGGGGTGTGAAATGACGATTTTGCCCCTAGCCAACGAAAATACACAGAAAAATAGTTATTGACTTTGAAAAATTACAAAAAATTAAAAATAAGCTTAAAACACTAGGAAATGCATTTATGAGTAAAAAATTGACGAAAAATGAATGTAGACTGTAAAATGATGATTTTGCCCCTTAATGCAATATTTACAAAAAAAATAGCAGTCGTCCCCGAAAAAATCAAGAAAAATTAGAAACATGCTTAAAGAATTAGAAAAATAAATTTGGGACCTAAAATGAGCTAAAATGGTGTTCGCGAGGTGAAATTACCATTTTGCCCTTATGCTTAGTAAAATATAAAAAGAATATCAATTAAATCCAGAAAAATCACAAAATTAACAAATTCGTATGAAAGTAAAAATATAAACTTAAAACCTCCAAAGTTAATTGAAAAATATTTACAAACTTAAAACCCCCAAAGCTAATGGAAAAATATTTACAAAGAAAAAAAATACTATTTTACCCCCAAGATTATTGAAAAATTAGAATTTGACCCAAAAAATATAAACATGCCCCCCAATGTTTGAAAATAAATGGTTTGTCAAAATTTGGTGTCTACCGCAAGCATTTTGTCCAGTTGTTCTACTATCTTATACTCACTTCTCTTGATCAATTTCAAGAAATCCAAAGTATCTTTCTTAGACATGGGTTGCTTAGACGACACAGAAATTCCTTGGACTTGGGACTGAATATTCATCTCAGAATTTCCCAGAACTCTCCTAGACCTGGTGACGATACCTACTTCCTCCTTTAACAGATTCTTGTCTCCGATCAACAGTGCAGGCTGCTGATAATTCAAGAGTACTTCTTGTAAACTATTCACGGGCATCTGTTCAGGAAATTCAAGCACCACAGAATCTAGTGCATCCAACTCAAAAAGTGGCAGGTCCAAGATGAAAGGGTCAAAATATCCCTCTCACACGGAAGGCTCATCCTTCTCGAACACTAATTGTTTCAATTCGTCTTTTAAGACAACATCCCTATCCTCCACTACTGGATCTTTAGCAGTCAATTCCCTTCTTATCTTGATCAAATTAGTTTCCATTACGTTCTCAGTCTCATACTCATCCACAATGTATGACGCAGGATCATTGAATTCCTCATCAACGGTGATTGCTCCCACAATATTTTTGTGTTTCGGAAAGGGGTTCTTGCTTACATTTGGCCCCTACTCTCCTCGCCTTCTAAGAACAATCTCTCCAGACTCAATCATGTCTTGAATTCAATTCTTTAAGGCCCAACAATTAACTGTTGAGTGTACTGGGCTGCCCGAATGGTATGAACAAATGGCTTGGGGATTATACCCTGCCGGAAAACCCTTGTTGTAAACATTAGTTGGAATCACTCAAATTTTGCCATCGGCTTTCAGCTGCTCATACAATTGGTCGAAAGGATGGCCCAAATTGGTGTAAGTTAGGGTGGCCTTTGGACCTAGTCTTTATTGGCTTGAAATGAATTTTGGGTGATATGGATGTTGTTTTGTTGTGGCAGTCTTGGACTAATGCTCCTAGCACTTTTATGAGGTTGATGAATCATATTTTTCGTCATTTAATTGGGAAATTTGTAGTAGTTTACTTTGATGATATTCTTGTGTATAGCAAGTCCTTGCAAGAACATGTTGAATACTTACGTGCTATTTTTGAATTACTTAAAGAACATCAATTGTTTGCTAACTTGAAAAAGTGTTCTTTTTGTATGGATTCTGTTATCTTTCTTGGTTTTGTTGTGAGCTCTAACGGAATAAGTGTAGATGAAACCAAGATGAAAGCCATTATGGAGTGGCCGACTCCAACTAGTGCTAATAAGGTAAGATCTTTTCTTGGTTTAGCAAGTTTCTATAGAAGGTTCATGCGTGATTTTTCTATAATTGCTGCACCTTTGAATGAACTTGTTAAAAAGAATGTGACTCTTAAATGGGAGAAAATGCATGAAGATGCATTTAATTTGTTGAAGGATAAACTCACTCATGCTCCATTGCTTAGTTTACTTAACTTTGACAAAGTTTTTGAAGTTGAATGTGATGCTAGTGGAATTGGTATAGGTGTTGTTTTAATGCAGCATTCTAAACTAATTGCATATTTTAGTGAAAAATTTCAAGGGATGAGTTTGAGTTACCCAAACTATGATAAGGAGCTTTATGCTTTGGTTCGAGCTCTTCAAACTTGGCAACATTATTTGTGGCCAAAGGAGTTTATCATACATTTTGACCATGAAAGCTTAAAATTTCTCAAGTCTCGAGGTAAGTTGAACAAGAGACATGCTAAATGGCTCAAGTTCATTGAAACTTTTCCATACGTGATCAAGTATAAGCAAGGTAAGGAGAATGTTGTTGCTGATGCATTATCTCGTAGGTATACTCTTCTTACTTTCTTGCATGCTAAATTTCTTGGTTTTGAATACTTGAAGAATTCTTATGTGAATGATCATGATTTTGGTGACATTTGGCATATTTGTATGAATCAGTCTTCACCATTAGGTCGTGTGCATGGAGGGTTTTATTTGCATGAAGGTTACTTGTTTAGAAATGATAAATTGTGCATTCCTTTTTGTTCTATGCGTAATTTACTGATTAGTGAGGCTCGTGGAGGGGGTCTTATGGGGCATTTTGGTGTTCTTAAGACTTTGGATATCTTGCATGAACACTTTTATTGGCCTCATATGAAACGTGATGTGCAAGCTTTTTGTGCTAAGTGTATTACTTGTAAGAAAGCTAAGTCCAAAGTGATGCCTTATAGTTTTTATAGTCCATTTCCTGTTCCTACTATTCCTTGGATTGATATTTCTATGGATTTTGTTCTAGGACTTCCACATTCTCAAAGTGTCAAAGATAGTATTTTTGTTTTAGTTGATCGTTTTAGTAAAATGGCACACTTTATTGCTTGTGTTAAAACTAATGATGCAACTCATATTGTAGATTTGTTCTTCAAGGAGGTTGTTCATTTGCATGGATTACCAAGGACCATAGTGAGTGATCGAGATGTCAAGTTTCTACGTCACTTTTGGCGCACTCTTTGGAGTAAGCTAGGGACGAAGTTGCTATTCTCTACTGTTGCTCATCCTTAAACAGATGGACAAACTAAAGTGGTTAATCGTACACTCACGACATTACTAAGAGCAATCATTCAACAAAATCTCAAAAATTGGGAAGAGTGTTTGCCACACATAGAGTTTGCTTATAATCGCACTATCCATTCCTCTACTTCTTATTCTCCTTTTGAAGTTGTTTATGGTTTCAATCCTCTAACACCTTTAGATATTTTGTCTTTTCCTTCTAGTGAACAAGTTGACATGGATGGCAAGAGAAAGGCGGAATTGGTCAAGGAATTGCATGCCAAAGTTCGTGCTAACATTGAGAAGAAGTATGGGCAATTTGCAAAGCAAGCAAAATGTGGAAGAGTCAAGGTGCAATTCGAGCCTGGAGATTGGGTTTGGATTTACTTAAGGAAGGAACGATTTCTTCAACAAAGGAAATCTAAATTGAGTCCACAAGGAGATGGTCCTTTTCAAGTTCTTGAATGAATTGGAGACAATGCATATAAGATCGATTTGCCAAGTGAGTATGGTAATGTTAGTGCAACTTTCAATGTGGTTGATCTTTCTTTGCATGATGTAGGTGATTCAAGGGTGAATCTTCTTGAGGAAGGAGGGAATGATGAGGACATCAATGGTCATGGTCAAGTTGGAGAGGCTCGTGATCATGGAGGTGCTACCAAGAGTCCTTTTCAAGATATGGGAGGTCCAATGACTAGGTTGAGAGCTAAAAGGATGAAACAAGCTTTGCAAGGTTTGATTACAGAATTACATGAAGATGAAGCTACGTAGTTGAAACAAGAACTTACAAGACTATTCACCTATTTTGGGCTAGAGTTGGAGGAGCTTGGAGGCCGTGGACTTGGATTTGATTGAAGAGCCCGTTTGCCACTTGAGGTTACGGGTTTCATGGGCTTAGTTCGTTAGTTTAATAGTCCAAGTTGTTTTTTATGCTATTTTTATTAATTAAGTTGTACCTTTAGTTGTTAGTTTGTGTTATGGTACAACTAGTTAAGTTAGTTTCCATATTTAGTTTATATCTTGATGTTATGTGCCTCTTTATAAAGGGTGTTACTACTCATCCAAATTTTGGACAACATTAATCAATAATATTGAGTTTTTCTCTTCAATTGTGCACGAGTGCAAATTGAGCTTTCTTAGTTCTTTGGCTAAAGAACTACTCTTGATTACTTGGCAAGGCGTTTGTTGAGTATTCAGGAAAATCTCGCCTAGGGTTCATCTTTGAGGGTTTGAATTTGTCCAATAGGATTTTCGACTAGGTGTGTATACCACGTTGTTGGTTAGGGCTCTAGGATCGTTTCTTAAAAGGGGGAGTTCAACGAATCTAGTTGAATTTGAAGCAAAACAATCCGAGTTGTTCTTGGGGTCTTCGACAAGTTACGAAGGGGTCAAGAAGATTGGGTTGCATACTTGGAATTCGAGAGTCTTGGACCGTCATCTCTTCCGTTGAACACATCATTTCTCTTTTAGGTTAAGCTTCGATTCCCTTTTTGTACCATTCAGATTCCTTAACACAAAGTCCAAATTCCTTTTCGATGTAATTCTAATTCTCCCTTACAATTTGCATTATTTTGAAATCAGAAAGATACCGAAGTGGCAATTATCAATTTCAAATAAGATGACATTCGAAGACCATGGGCATTTATTTTCACCATCCCCAAAAAATACAAGAAAATGTTTTTCTTTTCATTCAATTTGAACTTACACTCACTCATCAAAAGAGATACTTTACAATGACACAAACCTGACATTAGGCTTTGAGAAAAATGTGACTTATTTTGAGGTCTCATCAAAGAATCATTTGCTCAATATAACCAAAAAAAAATTGAAGAAAACTTTTTTAAAAGCTAAATGCAAGACATGAAGGGAAAATCAAATGTCATAAACAAATTTGAAAAAGCAACTTATTTAACACTTCATCTGAGAAAAATTTTGGACAAAAGGCAATCTTAAACTTACAGAACGAGTGCAATTATTAGCATCCAAATTATTTCTATTCTTGTTACAATTATCTAGCTATGAAATACAATTTTATTTATCACATTGCTTATCCTAACCAAACTCACCTATCTAGGTTCTAGGTACTATCAATTCTAAAAACCAGTCGTCCATGATCCATCGAATAATTCAAAAGAGCCCTCATGTTTTTGATGGCCTTATGGGTTTCGAGCATGTGACGGTTTATTTGAAATTGGAGCATAATTTAAAAATACTCAAACGTAAGACCAAATATGTATCAGATATCTTTCTTATTTTACTGCCTCTATTAGAGGACCTGTAAAATGAAAAAAAATAAAAATTAGTATAAGTAAAAACAAAAACGGATGCATGTCCTAGGGGTGCCCTTATTATGCTAAGGGTAGGCCTAGCATGAAATGCAATTCTTTAAGGTGAGACCCCCCTTTTTAATCATAGATGGACCAGATCCGCCAAGAAGAGATGCCTCCATTCTGCTCGTATTACCTTACCTAAGGTCTCACCCACCAGGATTTACCGAAAAGATAAATGTGCATGTCCTTTTAGGGTTATGTACCCAAGACAAAAGGATGGCTTTCCTATCATGGGATTCCTGAAATGGCATTCCCTTTAGGGTTTATGCATCATGCCAATTTATTAAAGCGGGTTAAAATATACAATAATGCAAAATTTGTAGAATTTCTTTGAGAAAGATGTACCATGAACTGTTCAAAAGAAATTATTGATTTCAAATATATTTGCTTGATAAAAAATCGAGCCTTTATGAGGTTATCAAACACAGCATTGAAAGAAAACAAAAGTCATAACTTTATCTAGAAATATACAAATCAAAATGCCAGTTTATAAAAGTCAAATGAAATATGTGCTAAAATCACTTTTTGTGTAATGTGGGTCGGGAGGGCAGGGGATACGGCAAAAATGACATTAATTCTTTAAAAAAGGGATAAATGCAAACTATGCAAAAATTTGACCACTTGGGTGCATTTATTGACTCTAAGAAAATTTGGTTCGAATAAAACTGACAAGTACAACATTGATGGATAAATTTGAAAAGGGCTTAAAAATAAAATTCTTATTCTAAAATATACAAGTTAAAATATCAAATTTTTCGAGATTTTACAAAATTTACAATGATTGGGACCCTTGGGGTGCTTCATTTACAACAAAAATGTAATTTATAAATTTTTATGAAAATCTCATTTCCATCTTTCTTGAAGAAATTAATTATGAAACCAAAATTTAAACATCCCAAAAGAGGGTTGGCTTCCTACGAGAACACCATGCCGAGGCTTTTTATTCTTTGGTTGTGAATACGATCAAAAAGGAAAGAAATTGCGTTAGTTTGTTTGACAAATAACACATAACACATTGGCAAAAACAAATAATACACATAGATAACTGTAAATGGCATAACAAGGAAAATAAATGAGGTTGGTTCCCTCCTCTCGTGCCTTAGTGTACCTGACAGGTTAAGGCTGACTCTACCCTAGGTTATTCTACATGGATGCATGAGGTTGGGCTCACTAATACATCTAGACTTAATTAGGCTGTTGGTTCCCAAGCCTTCAGACCTAAGGGTAAGGGTCATCAATCCCAAAACCCTTGGTCGGTGGCTCGAGTGATCCCCCAGACATTGCTACGTGCACATCGTGCCCCGGTCACGTGTCCGAGTGGATCTATTCTTTAAAGCCTAGATCTCGAGACTTGTGGACTCACGCCTAGAGTTTGGGTGATCTCCTAGACATGATCACTTGCACATCGTGCCACGAGCACATATCCAAGTGGATCAAGCTTACGATACGGTTTAAGGCTCTCGAACCTTCAGACTTAGGGACTCAAAAGTAACAAATCCGTCAATTCCAAGGGTGTTGGTCGATGGTTCGAGTGATCCCCTAGACACTGCTACATGCACGAATGCGATGGCCGCATGTCTAAGCAGATCGATCTTAGTCCTAAAAGGATGGGTGGGTGGCAACCACCAAAAAGAGAAAAAGGGTAAAAAACATCGAATGCACATATGAAGTGCTCCTTATGAGAGGAGGGAATGATAAAGTGTGGGCTCTAAGGGTGATTGACCCCCTCCCAAATGCAAGCGCGGTCGGATAAAGTAAAAGTAAATAAAACATACATTACATAAGCAATGGAGAGACGGGGAGTGTGTGAGATGCAAAAGAAAAACCTAAAAACCTAGAAAAGAAAAATGCAATCTTAACATCCAAACGTGATGGAATAGAAGGGTTAATGGAGGAAAAGTTGATTAAGCCTAGTGTTCGAACTCACTAGTGATCCCCAGTGGAGTTGCCAAAATTCTGTCGCGTCCTAAAAATCGTAAAGTACGGTAATAGCACGGTGGGGTCGTTGATCGGCGCGTCTCGAAAAGACGGTCCGGTCCGATCTGAGACCCTTTTTAAAAGAAAGTTCTTTTGGAAAAAAAAACTGTGCATGTGTGAGAAAAAAAATCATGTTTTAGTGAAAAGTGTTATTTAATAAAAAATGGTATTTTAAAAGAAAATAAGGCCGGGACTAAAAAAGTGCGACAGTTTTGGCCAACTAATTTTGAAAAATAGAGTTGCCACTTGATATTGAGTTAGGGTGTACCAAATCACCCGAAAAAATCGTTTAAACCAAACAAAAAGTAAAATTTTATAAAAATTATTTAAACCCTTTTCTGACTCCGGTCTACAAAAAATGAGAGAAAAAGGTCCGGGAGTCACATTTGATGAAAGGGAAGGCAAAGACTTGCACCTAAGGCACCCTTTCAACCTAGCCGAGGCTAGTTGCGAGATTTAATTAAAATTTTCTAAATTAATCCCAGATTCTATAGCGTTGGGATGTATCTAAATGAATGTAAATCCTAAGTCTAACTGTGAATATCGAGAGGGTCGGCATGTTTAGTCGAGGCTTGGTCGGAATCATCGTATTAATTAAGAAACCCGAGTCGAGACCTCAAAGGAGTCACGAGTGTCTATGCAAAATGCGATGCAAAAGAAAAGAAAATAATAATATATAGTAAATGAAGAAAGAAAGTGGGTATGCAATATGACAGGTACGGGAGACTAATATCTCGTGACTGAATGTTTCTACTCACGGATGGGAGAACGGCATGTACGCCACTGCTTCCCGCGTGAGTAGGCGACTATTTCTAGTCGGATCACACAAAATGACCTAAATTCTAAGTGGGATGCAACCTAGATGTCATGCATTTGAAGATGTGTCAAAAATAAATAAATAGTAATAATAATAATAAAAATCATACAAAATGAAAAGAAAACTAAAAAAATGGAAAATGGGATGATAAAGCACGCAAATGCACCTAATACTAAAATACCCTAAGGGTCTAGCGTTGGACTACCCCTTTCTAGGGATTCCCACTAGTGTTGGACTAACGGCGGAACGATAAAGCCACAACTAGCGTTAGACTGGTGTGGTGACGGAATAACAAAACTGATAAAACATGAATTAAAGCAATAAAGCATGAATTGAAAGAAAGTAAACATATAAAGACATATAATAACACGTAGGAGCAAGTAGCACGTAAACATAATATTCTAAATGCAAATCCTAAGGAAAGCAGTAAAACAAATAAACACACAAAAGCAAATAAACCCTAAATATTACATCGGAGGGGGAGGGTTTAAGTTACAAATTTTTTAAAAAAAAAAGAAAAACAAAAGGTAAACATGGCCTATCTATTACACTTGCTATCTAAATACAAAATTTTGCTAAAATATAAGAAATATAACCTAACTCTTATATTGACTAGCTAAATACAAAAATATTATGCTTTTTGCCAAAATAATAAAACTTGAATTTAAATAACATAAAATTGATAAATAAATACTCAAAAGCATGTAAACTAAAAATATATGAAGAAACATGTGCAAAAATCACATAAAAGGCACATTGGGCCACATAAAGATGAGATTAATAAGTAATAGGGATACCTCTTTGAAGACCCAGTACCAATACTTAAGAAAATTAACACACACGTCAATGTATCACGATATAAATAACTAAAGCCTAAGAATCTATAAATGTTGACAATTTGGGATAAAATAAATGAATAAATAAATAAATTCTAGAAACTAAGGAGCTAAAAATAAAATTCTATAAAACTTAAAGGGTAAAATTAAATGATTCATAAAAGTCTAAGGGGGTAAAGATGAAAAATTAAAGTAAATTGGGAGAGGTAGAACAGTAATTTCTAATAAATGCAAGATATAATTGTAATTAATCAACACCTAAATGGAAGCAACCTAAAGCTAGAGTGTCAAGCTGTAATTAGAAGGGACTTAATTGCATAAGAAAAATAGTTCTCATGGCCAATCAATAATACACTAGACAGTGTATTATTCTCCTCCCCAGGCCCTTTCTTCTCTTCTCTCCCTCTATTCTCCTCCCCAAAATTCCCTTTCTTTTCTCTTCTTCTTTTCTTCCATCTCTTCTCTGTTTCCATTTCTCCCTCTCTTCTTCTTTCTGATTTCTTGCTTTCTTTCCATTCTTTCTTTGGTCTCTCTCTCGGTCTCTTCTTAGTTTCTCTGCCTCTCTCTCTTGCGTTTTTCCTTTCACTATCTTTTTTTTTTAATCGTCTGCTCTCACAAACCCAAAATTTTCCCAAAATCATCAATTAGAGCTCAGAATCTTGAAGTCCATAACCCAATTAATTACCAATTAAACGAAAACCACATAATTGTAAGAAAGAAATGCAAATGGACAGACCTGAAATTGACCTTTTAGTTGAGAGAATGGTAGTTTAATGGAGGTCTTATCGACGGTGGGAAGTTGCGACAGTGGTAGCTGTTGTTGATGGTATTGATGGTGAGCCAGTGGCGGTGGATGGCTGCTGGTGGTTTGCACTGGTGGCCGTAACTAGTGAGCTTGGTGGTTGGGGACAAGGTGGTGATTGGCAAGAGGTGGTAATTTGGGTGTTGTCTTTCTTTTATGTTTTTGTGTAATTTTGCAGTATGGAAATTGTGGTGGTGAGTTGATTTGCAGGGGCTAAAATACAGAAAGTTAAAGGGGGATCGGGGTATAGTGTTACAAACCAAAACTAAAGACTAAACAGAAACAAATTATTTACATAGTATAGAAACAAACGAAACTGCCCAAAAATAAATTAAAGATTAATTAATCAATTAACTTAGAGAATCCGATTAAAACTAATGAAGTGAATTAAAACTAAACTAAGATAAATAAACAACAAAGATAATGAATTAACTGTAAAATTAAAACCTTAACACTCCTAATTTTTGTCATCTTCTTTCTCCAGTTTATCCTTTTCTCTCTCTCTCTCTCTCTCTCTCTCTCTCTCTCTCTCTCTCTCTCTCTCTCTCTCTCTCTCTCTCTCTTCCTTTCCACTGCTCCCTTATTTCTCACACTTTGTCTCTACTTCTCTTTGTCTCTAGCTTTCTATTCCCCTTTTCTCTTCCTATGTCTTCCTCTCGTTTCTTTTCTCCTTTCCATTTTCTGTTCCTATACCTGAAAACTCCCTCTCGCTTCTTCCCGTATCTTCTCTTTTTCTTGAATCCTTCCAGTTCTTGCCATCTCTCTGAGCTCTCTGTCCCTCTCTCTCTCTCTCTCTCTCTCTCTCTGGTTCACTCTGTTTTCTTCTTTCTTCCTCTTTTCGATTCTGCCCTCCAACATCCAGAAACGCACATCTCACAGAAAATTTTATCAAAACAAATTTTATCAACTTCGTCTCTTCTGGGTCCGGTTTCTCTAGGACCAAAATTTCCCAAATGGAAAGAAAAAGAAAAAATCCCACCCCTCAATTTCCTAATTCCTATTCAGATATAAGACCAAATTCCTAAAATCCTAATTTCCCAAAGCTTCTCTCCCGACCAAATTTTTAGCTTCCTCAATTCATAGGCAAATTCACAGCAAAATCAAGACATGTATACACCCATTTCAATTTTTGTTGAAGTCTAATTAAAGGAAAATAAATGGAAAGAATCATTACCTGTTTGGCCAAGAATTTGGGGGTGATTTGTGGCAGCTGGCAGAGGCTATTCGAGTTGGGATTGGGGTGGGCTCGTTTCTGATTGGGCGTTTTTGCCCGTGGAATTGGCATGTGGTTGAGATTTGAGATTTTGTAATTGTTGTGCTTTGGCAGGGGATTGAGTAGATGGTTGGGGACGGTGGCATTGTAGCTGGTCACGGTGGCAGAGGGCAGTCGGTGGTGGTGGCAGAAATTGATGGTTGATTGCTGTGGAGTTTTTGTTGACTGGAACAGAGGAGTTAAAAATGACGATTTGAGGGGGGCTGTTTGGTGCGTTTGTAACAACTGGTCTTGACTCGGTGTACGTGGTGTTGGTTTGTTTGTGAACTGAGTTTTGCATGTGATTGGGGATGGTGACTCCGTGGACTGGATATGATAGGTGTTTTGATGACTGATCTGGGTTATTTTGAGGGGTGGCGGATTGGGAGCTCAGCGCTATGGAGTGGTTGCCGTGGTGGTGAGCCTGCTGTGGTGGGAGCTGTGATTGACTATTGGTGGGAGCTCTGTGACTGTTCAATGATGGTGATGTGGAGCTGAGGGTGGTGGTGATGATGACTGGGGCGTATGAGTCTGTTTCTTTTCCTTACAGGTTTATGGATTATGACTGTATTGTGTTTGTGGTTGTTTGGACCATCTGGGGTTGTTTGTTGCTAATGGGTTGGTGATTCATGTAACTGGAATATGTGTGGTGAATAGTGAATTGACCTGGAATGATAGAGTTAGTTGTTTAGGACGGCTGGTTTTGATCTTGGTGGCTCAAGGAGGCTGTGGTGATGATTGGGCGGTGAAGGTGGTCAATTGGTGGATGGAGATGGAAATTTACGGTGGTTTTTTGGCTTGTACTAGTATTGACAGTGGTCCTGATTAGATGTGGTTGCTGTGGTTTTGGGGGGGTAGTGGTGATGGGAATATGGGTTGGAGTGCCTATGGTTGGGTTTTGGGCAGATTGATTGTGAACTTGGTAGGTTGATGATGGAGGTCTAGCTGTTGTTCTGTTGACGATGGAGGCTTAGACAGTGGTGTGGCTAGGCAGAGTTGGGGAATTGGTGGGCGATTCTGTGGTTATGGAAATGATGCAGTGGGAGGGTGAGGTTTGTTTGGTAATTTCTAGTTAGGTTTGGTCTGTGGAGCAGGGTTGATTCTATGATGGTGAGAGTTGAAGTTTTTGACTGCTCAATTGATCATCTTTAGGTTATTTAGAGAGTAGTAGGTTGGTGGATTTGGCTGTGTGTGCGCGTGTATTTGAAGTGGAATCTATAGGTTGGTGTATTTGGCTCTGTGTGTGTGTATTTGAAATGGAATATGTGTGTATGTCTGTGTGTATACGTATGAATGTGTGTGTGATTGAATCTATGATTGTGTGTGTGAATAAGTGAAGTGTGTGAATGTGCGTGTTTGAGTGTGTGAAATGTGTGATTGTGTGTGCGTTTGCTGGAATGGGTTTATGCGTGTGGATGTACTCTATGTGTGTGTGACCGTGAGTGTGTGTAGTGTGTGAGAGAGAAAGTGCAAAAGTGTGTGTTTTGAACTGTGTGTAGTGTGTGAGAGAGAAAGTGAATAGGAAGTGTGTGTTCTTGGTGTTTTAGGTGTAGGTTGAAGATGTACTAGTGTGTGTACTAGATGTTCTAGGTGTAGACTTGAAGATACACTAGTGTGTGTTCTAGGTGTTCTAAGTGTAGGTTTGAAGATGTACTAGTGTGTATTCTAGGTGTTATAGGTGTAGGCTTGAAGATAAACTAGAAGCTAGTAGGCGTTCTTGGTGTTTTTGGTGAAAACTTGAAGAAAAATGTAGGAAAAAGTGTGTGTTTTTTATGTTCTTGGTGTAAGAGATAAAATCAAAAAACAAATAACTAAAAACTCTATCTAAGCTTCTTATTTTTTTTCCCTTTTCTCCCAAAAAATTAGGCTATTTATAGTACACAAAAGATTTATCTTCCAAGAAATGACTAAAAGACCAAAACGCCCTTAACTATCAAAATTACAACTTTACCCTTACAAAAAAATCAAAAATCTATATTCTCTCACAAAAATAGAAAAAATTAAGAAAATTCACATCGAAAAAAATTTAAAAAATTTAGAAACATGCTTAAAAACCTAAAAATGAATTTGGGACCCAAAATTTGGTAAAAAAAGAGTTTGGAATGTGAAATAACAATTTTGCCCCTGTACTGTCAAAATGTCTGAAAAAATATCAGTTAGCCTAAAAAAATTAACAAAAATTAAAAATAAGCTTACAATCCTAGAAAATGCATTTATGGCTCAAAAATTAACGAAAAATGTGTTAAAATGTAAAATAACGATTTTGCCCCTTAACACAGTATTTACAGTAAAAATAGCAATTGTCCCCAAATAAATCAAGGAAATTTAGAAACATGCATAAAGAGTTAGAAAAATAAATTTGGTTCTAAAAAATGGGCGAAAATGGTATTCGCGGTGCAAAATTACTATTTTGCCCCTGTGCTAGCGGAATATAGAAAAATACCAGTTAAATTTGAAAAAATTACAGAAATTTAAAAAATACGTATGAAAGTACAAAACATGAATTTAAAACTCCAAAACTAATGAAAACTTCTTTATAGCTAAAAATTATTATTTTGCCCCCCGAAAATGCCGATTTCGTCCCTATTTTATTGAAAAATTAAAATTTGACCCAAAAAAATATAAAAGTGCTTCCAATGTTAGAAAAATGAGCGATGTGTCAAAATTTGGTGCCTACACCTCCCAAAAGTAAAGAAAAGCAAGAGATGAAGAAGGGAGGTAAGCCTCTTGTCAAAAGTAAAAAGAAAGAGTCGTTGGCTGCAAGTGTAGCACCCTTCAAGATCATTTCTAAAACAATAAAGAAGGAAGATAAAACGGTCAACATTCGTCAAGAACAAAAGAAGAAGCAATTAACCCTCAAAGACATGCAAGAAAAGGAGTATCTGTTTCTTGATTCTGATGTCCCTGGCATGTTCGATGATCTGTTGAGGTTAAATCTGATTACACTGCCCAAGATGAAGTGACTGGGCGAAGCAACAAGGACTGACGACCCAAATTACTACAATACCATCTCTTGGTCGACCATCCTGTAGAAAAATACTTTGTTTTCAAAGACAAAGTCATGGAGTTGGCTAGACAAGAAAAAATTATGCTTGAAGAAGAAAAACCTATTGCACACCAAACCACGATTGACTCTGGTTCAGCAAAACTTGTGGAAGTTGAAAAGCCTATTGCAAAAATTAGAGAAGCTGTTTTGCCATCATTATGTTTGGGTCACTCTCTCCTATGAAAGTTACGCCAACCACCTTTCCCCTAGTTATTGGGGAGATTTCCGAACAAGAAGATGTCGAATCCACATTTTCAAGTCAAAATGATTTTGATGATGAAGGATGGATCCTTATTACTCGCAAAAGGAGGCAAAGTTCTCATCCGTCTAATAAGACCAATAAGTCACCAACAAGGAATAAGGTAGTGTAAAAGAGAAAAGTGAGAATGACAAAAAAAGGGTGTCGTCTCCAAAGTTCAAACAAATTGTGAGTTTAGGCAAAAGACTCGCCATCCAATTATATTGAGGGATTTCGTGCCAAAGGAATTCTTTACTAATGGCAAACTGGTCTCATGCAATACAATCAACTCCATGACCCCTCAAGATGTTGAATTTGCCGACGAATTCAACGAGAAGATCTCTATTGCTATCAAAGAATTCCCAATATGGGGAGTTTCAATTAACGATGAAAAACTGTCTCTTCCACAATATGTTGTTGATAGCAACTCTAAAGTAAACATAGTTCGGCCAGTCAAAAGATTAGTGTAACGCCCTAGAAATTCACATCAAAACCCATTTAATTCATGTTATGTCCATTAGTAGAAAAGAGAGAAAAGAAAAGAAAGGAAAAACCGAAATGTATTTATAAGGAGATTTCTTTTATTTAGGGTTTAGTATTAATCTTTGATTCATTAGTTGAAAGATTACTTGAGTTAATTAGGTTAAGTAAATGAGATTCTTTCATGATTAAGTGAGACATCTAAGTACCTAGTTGGGATTAATTTTATTGGACCATTAGTTTATATTAGAGTTTAATAGTGACTAACTTATTCTACTATTTTGTAGTCTTTTGACCAATTGAATTTTAGCTCAATTTTACTCAAAAATTTCGCTTATTCTCTTGCTTTCTTTTCTTTCTTCTTGGCTGAATTTTCTTCTCCTTTTCTCTCCTCATGGCCGGCTCTCTCTCTTCCCTATTTCTTTTCATTTTTGCATTAATTTTGTGCCATAAAGTTGTTAATTACTAGAAGATAAATGATTAAAATTAGCACCAATCAAATTTAACCAAGTTAGCCAACTTTTCATTAAAAGCATACAACTTCACATGACTCTTGTCTTGCCCTAATTGGTCATTCTTTTCTCCATTATTTTCTTTATTTCTTTTCATTTTCTTGGCCTATTTTCTTCTCTTTTCTTTCCCTTATGGCCGGCCCTCCCAACCTTCTTTCCTCTCTTTTGTTTTAAAATTTTATGTTATAAAACTTACTAATTACTAAGTAATAGATGATTAAAAATTTGGACTAATTGTATTTAGCCAACTAGTACCTATTATGTCAAAATATCTAAACCCTAGCATGACTTTTGCTTAGCTTTGATTGGTTGCACTTTCTTCCATTAATCTTTTATTTCTTTTATACTTTTTGACCTAATTTCTCTTCATTTTATTTCCCTTGTCCAAACCTCTTGTTCCTCTTTTCCTCTCATTTTTCTCTTAACTTCTTGAAGCTTTCTCTCCAAGATTAGAGCAATTTCACCATAGAAATTTAGTTTTTCTTCTTCCTAAGCAACCTTCTAAGCTTGCTCAAGGTATTTACTATGAACTTTTCCTATTGATTTCAAGTTTTATTTAGTTTTTTGTACAAGTTTATATCTAGATTCTTGGTACTACTACATGAAGAACATACTTTGAATTGAAGATTTACTTGCTAGATAAAGTGTCCTTGTGCTTAGATAGACTAGTAGATAACTTTTAAACCTTGGAATTTCATGTACTATGTGTTGCTTGGATGAAGAAACTTGGGCTTGAAACTTGAATTTTGAGTGGAATTTTGAAGGGAATTGAGTTTGAGTTGAACATAGAAGTTGTAGAACTTGTTGAAATATGGCTTGGTTGGTTGATTTTCTTACAGGAAAAATTTGGGTTAGTCCGATTTTAAGTGGAGATGCTGCCGAAATTTCGGTAGAAATAAATAAGGGAAAAATGGTAAATGAACATTTCTAACCTAGAATGTGCTCAATTTAAGGAAATTGATGTGCAGGAATTTTTAGAAAATCATCTAGTGATGAATTGAATTTTTCTAGGACGGGAAAACCCTAGAGCCAAAACCCTAAATCTAAAACCCTAAACCCTAGGGTAAAACCCTAAGCTCTAGAAACCCTAGAAATGAAACCCTAGAAATAATTGGGTTATTTCTTGAATTTTCTTGCTAATTTACATAGGGTTTTCATCAGATTATTTCTTTTAAATTTCAAGACTTGAAAGTGAATCTCGACTTTTTACGAAATATTTTCTGGGCATTTCAGGTGAGTGTCTCTATGTGTGCCTGATGCATGAAATGCTTGTCCTACTTGAGAATGTTTAATTATGGAATATTATGTTATACTTGAAATTGTTATTTTATGACATGTGTTACTTGAGGAAAGAGGTGTACTTTATCACTTCTATTCCGCAGTGTGTTACACGCTTTCATTATCCAATATGTTATTTGTGCATGAGACGTCCGTGACTAACTTCACCGTTACTTCACGGATAGTCAACTCAGACAGGCTTGGGAGGATATAAGGTGTTGGGTGTTTTAGGGCGTGATGTTCTTTCCCTTATGAGTTGTGAATCCTCAAAGAGGCCAACTCCGGATTGAACTTTCTTGTGTGTTGGCCTTCCAGGGTTGAGATTTTTCTCCCTGGATGTGGTAGCCTGTACGGAGGTTATAAGGTGAACGGTGGTTAGGGTTCTTGCTTGATAATACTGGCATGACCGTTGATAAAGACCTGAGCTATTATCTCAGTCCTAACATCATGGTTACATGATGTGTACTTGCTCTTTCTGCGGTTAAGCTTGCTTCCGTTGTTGAGCCCTGTATCCGCCATTGACTACTTGTTAATTAAAGTGTTCATGCCCTACTTATTTAATCTTGTCAATTATTTTGTTCAATAAAATAATAGATTCTGGGTATGACTGCATGACTTGGACACTCACTAGGCTATTATAGCTCATCCCGTTCATTTTTTTTCTTTAACCAGGTTTCCAAAAATACTAAAGCGGGAAAAGCTGATTTTGGACGTGTACATGTTTTATTTCGTGTATTTTGATAGCCAAACTATTTTGGGCTATCTTGGTGGAAATCATGTATATTGTGACGTGTAAACTTCTTGATGTTACTTGTACCTTTAAATTAAGTAATATGAATATATTTTATTTTATTCTATTTTATTTCATTTTATTTGGAGTTAAGCACGCGTGCATGTTCTGAGTGAGTGCTCGACTTGAGTCCTAGCGAGAGCTAGGCAGGCAGTCCGCTAAGCCCTTTGGTGCGCCTCTAGGTAAGGTGGGGCTGTTACAATTAGAGCCACTCAAAGGAGTTCCAATTGATCATTTAGATGAATCAAAAAACTCTGTCTATTTCTTTAGCAATGTTGATCACAAATACTTTAACCCATTTTGTGAATGTGACGCCTGTGAACAAGCTGCTTTTGATGTTTGGTATGAAGATGATGAAGCATCAAGAAAGGAGAAGTCAAATAAAAAGAAATCTTAGAGTAAAAAATGAATGGAAGAGTTGCTCGAAACTGGAGACCCTTCTGTTGGAAGACTCTCTAAACCTTCTGAAAAGTATGACCTTTTAATCTACTATTTCAATTCAAATGGTGAAACCTTATCTAAAGGCAATCCATCCTTTCTTGACCCAGCTTCCCCAATCAATGATTACAAGTCTAGCAATGTCGTCAATTCTAATGATATTTTGGTTGAAAGAGTTGATACGGACGAGAACTCCACTACTGTTATAAAAGCATCCATGGAGTGCGTTGCAACAATTGTCTTCAACGATGAAGATTTATTGCTTGGGTTTGCACCGCACAATCGCCCACCATTCGTAACTGGCTACATTCGTGAGCAAAAGTGATGTGATCCAAGGAGCACTCACAATTGTTAGACTTGGACTTGAACATGGTGAGCTTAAGAGAGGCGTATTCTTAGTGGAAGATGATCCACATGGTTGCTGGTTGAAGCTTATGCATG
Organism: Mitragyna speciosa; assembly: GCA_024721245.1. Classification (NCBI taxonomy): domain Eukaryota; kingdom Viridiplantae; phylum Streptophyta; class Magnoliopsida; order Gentianales; family Rubiaceae; genus Mitragyna; species Mitragyna speciosa. The sequence continues at coordinate 22,775,603 of CM045561.1, forward strand.
GATTTGAGCTTGTTTGCAAGCTTGAATTTCACTTTGTTTATGTTAGCACATTGGGCCAAGGAATGGAGCATTGGTTGTGGATCAAGTTTATCTACAAAGAAGGCCCAAAAAGAGTTGCTAAGTTGTCCAAAACAATCTTACAAGGGGCTTATTACTTGGACTTACTTGGAGGGCCCTTGAAGTTGCTAAATGGAGGCCCAATGGAGCTTAATGAAGGTGGCTAAGTTCTTGAAGTTCTTGAAGGTCATGAATGTAGAGGCCAAAAATAAATAAGCTTAGAGTGTTTTGTTCAAGAGAGTAACAAAGAAAGACTCGGAATCAAGAATAATCACACGATAGAGACCCTAATGTGTGGTATGAATGTATAAAGATTCTTGATGTTAAAGCTTTCTTGATTGAAAATTAAAGTCTTGTGCAAAACCCTTAAGTCCGATTAGGTTGTCCCAATAAAAAGGAATGGGTAATGCACCAAAATAGAAATGCAAATCAATTAGGAAACAAAAACACACACCCCCAGCAATTTAGGAAACCAAAATAACGGTCAAACAACTGAAAACCAATGGCTCCTTCAACTCACTACAAATGGTTTTGTAATTTAGAAAGTTACCCACGGTCACAAGCAAAAATGGAAAGTACTCCACATGGCTTTCCCTTTTTTCTTTTGTGCGCTATATCCTAGTCCTTAAGGACAAGGACTCCTTCCTTATTTAAACACAAACAATCCCCAGAAAACTCCTTTTTATAACCAGAAACAAGCTGGAACAAATAAAAAATTCGTAGATGATCAAACACCAAAATTCCAGCAAGCAAGTTCGACCAAGTTTCAGGAGTTTATGACAAGTAAGTGTTCCAATCAATTTAACCTTGAAACCCATCTCTCTCCTACTCAATTTCTACCCAAAAACCTATTAGTGTAGTTTGTAATGTAAAGTTTTGGGCAGTCGTCCCACATTGGAATATCAAGCAATCCAATGCCCTTATAATTCCTTGTCTTGTTCCCTTAACAAATTTAATTCAAGCTTTAGTTTTCAAGGAAATTTTGGTGGGAAGGCAAATTTTCAATTGGATTTATTCATAAGAATAAATCGAAAAGTAAATAATTTATAATCTTGACAAAGGCACTTAATACTAATGAGCTCTTTTGGCCAAGCTCCTCTTTGGCCAAGCTCTTTTGGCCGAGCTTTTCATGGCCGAGCTCTTTGGGCCAAGCTCCTCTTTGGGCCGAGCTCCTCTTTTGGCCGAGCTCTTTTGGTTGAGCACTTTGGGCCGAGCTCTTTTAGCCGAGCTCCTCTTTTGACCGAGCTCTTCTTTTGGCCGAACTCTTTGGCCGAGTTCTTTTTGGTCGAGCTCTTTGGCCGAGGGGCCAAAGCGCTAAGGACAAAATATGGCTAAGGGGCCGAAGCGCCGAGGCGCAAAATATGGCCGAGGCACCAAGGGCTAAATATGGCCAAGATGCCAAAGTGCTTCAATAGAACTGAGGAAATAATATGACCAAGCTCCAGTGGGAAATTACTTGGGCACTTGGGGTACCTTGGGGTTTGAAAATTAATTGGTTAATTTCTGTTTAATTAATTAATATTTAATTTGAAAGCTATTTAACAAATGTAGTCTTTCATCTATCTGTTAATTTAACTGTCGATGCCCCTTCATTTAAGACACAACCTTTTAGACAAAAGGTTGTCGTTGTCTTTAAATACCCAAATTGAACAGAACTCTTAAGACTAAGCAATTGTGTTTTAATCTGACTTTTTTGTATCCTAGAGGTAATTTTCCTGTTAACGGTAAGGGGTAAATAACACCTTAAGGACAGTCAAATTTACGCCTCAAAGTCATCTGTATTTTCGTTCAAATCTTTTGTACTTTTGTTAACAATCTTAAGGTGTTATTATGGCAGCAACTATGGAATCTACTATCAAGACCATAAGTCAAAACGTCACCAAACTGGATAGGCTTGATGGTACTGGGACGAATTTCAACAGATGGAAAGATAAGATGATGTTCTTGCTGACTGCTTTGAATGTTGCATATGTACTGGATCCTACTCTTCCACCAATTGCTGCACCAAAGGAGGATGATTCTGACAAATTAAAGAAACAACGTCAGAAACGTGAAGAAGATGAAGTCATTTGTAGAGGCCATATCATGGACAACCTCTCTGACCATTTGTACGATCTCTTCACTACCGTTAAGTCTTCAAGGGAAATCTGGAATGCACTGGAGTACAAATACACTGCACAAAAATAAGGTGCAGATAAATTTTTAATCAAGAAATATTTTGATTTCCATATTACGAATAATTCTTCTCTTATTGATCAAGTCCATGATCTGCAAGTTATATTGTCTAAACTTAAGGATCTAAGTGTAGAAATTTCTGAATCATTGCAAGTGGGGGCAATTATAGCAAAATTACCATCTAGTTGGAATGATTATCGGAAAAAACTACTGCACACGACTGAACATTCATAATAGATCAGATTCTGAAACACTTGTGCATTGAAGAAGACACTAGGCTTCTGCAAAAGAAAGAAACAGAATCTGAGACTAAAGTGAACTTCATGGATGAGAAGAAAAATAATAAGGCTGGTTCTAAGAAGAGAAAATCTTCTGAGAATACTAATTCGAAAGACAAGAAAAAGAATAGAACTTGTTATAATTGTGGCAAGAAAGGCCATTACAAACGTGAATGTAAGTCCAATAAGAAACAAAAGAAGGATGATGGCAACAATGCAAATCTAGTGGAACAAAAAGATGTTGCTGAAATTGTTGCAATGGTTTCAGACTTGCACATTGGCATGATTACCGAATTTAACATGGCTACAGCAAAAAAATCTACCGAGTGGTGGTACGATTCTGGTGCTACAGTGCATGTGTGCAATGATAAGTCCCAATTCAAGATTTATGAAGATGTTTATAATGGACATGAAGTGCTAATGGGTAATCACAATACAATAAAGGTTCTTGGCTAGGGCAGTGTTGAATTGCAATTTACTTCTGGAAAGAAAATTGTATTAACAAATGTACTCTATGTTCCAGAAATTAGAAAGAATCTTGTATCAGCTGATGTATTGAACAAGAAAGGGCTGAAAGTTGTATTAGGATCTGATAAGATTATCTTGTCTAAGCAGTGATGTATTCGTAGGAAATGGATACTCTTGTGATGGCATGTTTAAGTTAAGTATCAATAATAATAATATTTTCTACTTATATTGTTGATTATTCTTACTCTTTATGGCATGGTAGGTTTAGCACATGTTAGTCATAGAACTTTGCATTTTATGTCGAAAACATGAACTGATTTGATATAATGGAAATGAAGAAAAGAAATGTGAAACATGCATACAAGCAAAAATGAAAAGATTACCATTTCCTAAAATGAAAGAAACACAAATTTATTAGATCTTGTGCATTCTGATGTTTGTAAGTTAAACGGTTTTCTAACAAGAGGTGGAAAATAAATATTTCATCACGTTTATTGATGATTATTCTAGATTTGTATGTGTCTATTTGATGAAAATGAAAGATAGAAGCATTTAATATGTTTAAATGTTATAAATCTCTCGTTGAAAATCAAGTTAAATAAGAAAATTGAAATTCTTAGAAGTGATAGAGGAGGGGAATATTTTCCTATCAAATTTTCACTATTTTGTGAACAAAATGGCATTATACACCAAACTAGTGCACCATACACTCCTCAACAAAATGGATTGGCAGAAAGAAAAAATAAGACTTTAGAAGATATGGTTAATTCCATAATTCTAAGTTCTGGACTGCCTAAGAACTTGTGGGGAGAGGCTTTACTGGCTGCTTGTCATATACATAATAGAATTCCCTCTCTTAAGTCCAAGGTATCTCCATATGAAAAATGGAAAGGTAGAAAACCAAATATAAGTTACTTTAGAGTTTGGGGTTGCATAGCATATTATAGGGTTCCTGACCATAAAAGAACAAAATTAGGACCTAGAGCACATAAAAGTGTGTTCGTTGGATATGCAGAAAACTCTAAAGCATATAGGCTACTAGATCTTGATTCTAACGTGATTGTAGAATCAAGAGACGTTGAATTTTTTGAGAATAAGTTTCTTAAAGATTCAATGGTGAATATAGATGCAAATCAAGTACCAAAATCTAATCAAAATGCTATTCCTTCCACTACAAATAGAAAGAAGGAAGATGACACTTCTTTTGAGCTAAGAAGTCAAAGACAAAGAAAACAAAAGCATTTGTCTTCTGATTTCATTTATTCACAAACTATTGTTTTCCTAGTTGAAGGCAATAGGCAATCCCTACTTGACAAGATTCCTATCTTACTTACAATAGAAGATGATCCTAAGAGTTTTTATGAAGCTATGAATTCAAGAGATGCGGCATTTTGGAGAGAGGCAGTCAATGATGAAATGGACTCGATATTGGCTAACAATACTTGGGTATTAGTTGATTTGTCACCTGGTTCTAAAACAATTAGTTGTAAGTGGGTGTTTAGAAGAAAATATCACCCTAATGGAGCTATTCAAACTTTTAAGGCAAGATTAGTAGCTAAAGGATTTAGACAAAAGGAGGGAATAGACTATTTTGATACTTATGCACCAGTAGCTAGAATTACATCTATTAGAGTGCTATTATCATTAGCTTCTATTTATGGTTTGTATGTGCACCAAATGGATGTGAAAACAACATTTCTAAATGGTAATTTAGAAGAGGAGGTGTATATGGAACAACTAGAAGGTTTTGTTTTACTAGGAAATGAAAAGAAAGTTTGTAGACTTAAAAAGTCGTTATGTGGCTTAAAACAAGCACCTAAACAATGGCATGACAAGTTCGAATCCGTATTGCTTTCTAATGGATTTAGATATAATCATGTTGATAAGTGTGTTTATTCTAAATTCATGAAAGAATATGGAGTAATAATCTGTCTTTATGTAGATGACATGCTTATTGTTGGTGCAAATAAGAAAGGTGTGGAAGAAACTAAAAAGTATCTATCTTCTAAATTCAAAATGAAAGATCTTGGTGAAGTAGATACTATTTGGGGATTAAAGTTAAGAAACATAGTGGGGATTACTCTTTAAGTCAAGTCAGTTATGTTGAGAAAGTCTTGAACAAGTATCAACATTTAAAAGTAAAGGAGGTAAGCACCCCTTATGATCCTAACTTTAAATTATATGAACATTCTGGTAAACCTAGTTGCTCAAATCGAATATGCAAGTGCAATAGGTAGTTTAATGTACGCAATGCATTGTACAAGACCAAATATTTCATATGCAGTCTACAAATTATCAAGATATACCAAAAATCTTGGAGTAGAACATTGGAAAGCTATAGGAAGAGTTCTTGGATATCTCTAAAGAACTAAAGATTTAGGACTTTTCTATAGTCAATTTCCTGTTGTGTTAGAAGGATATTGTGATGCTAGTTGGGTAACAAGTGTTTGTGATAAAGCATCTACTTCTGGTTGGATTTTTACTCTTAGGTGGTGGAGCAATAACTTGGGCTTCCAAGAAACAAACTGGTATTACACATTCCACTATGGAAGCTGAGTTTGTAGCTTTAGCTGCAGCTTGTAAAGAGGTTAAATGGCTGAGAAATCTACTATTAGACATTGAGTTGTGGCCAAAATCGATGCCAGCCTTTTCTTTACATTGTGATAGCGAAGCTACAATGTCTAGAGCTTTAAACAAAGTTTATAATGGTAAGTCTAGACATATAAGCTTAAGACATGAGTATCTTAAGCAATTACTGAATGATGGCGTTGTTACCATTGTTTTTGTTTGAACATTTAATAATTTAGCGAATCCGTTTACCAAAGCTCTTTCAAGAGATGTGGTGAAAGCAACGTCATTGGGAATGGGTTTGAAACCTATCGTCTAGAACCACTAGTAATGGAAACCCAACCTTTATTCTAGTCTTAACACTAATTTTGAAGGTTTAAAGGGTAATAACAAGTTATGAATAAGTGGTTGTGAGCACTAGAAATAAATCTTATTACATTCCAAAAGTCTAGTGCATATTGTTTTGCAAATGAGGGTGAGTATAGTACTCTTAACGAGGTTAAGTAATATTTCTTAGTGCTTTACTAAAAGCTTGAAAGGTACCTCACCTATATAACCATTGGAGTGGTGCCGCTCCTAACAAAAGTTAAGGTTTCCTTTTGTAAATGGCTATGAACCTAGGATGTAGCACATGGCCGGTAATAGTGCTAAAATCGTTATATGATTATTCCACAAGTTATATGATTTTGTGTGTGTTAATTCTATTTTAATATTAAAGTTATGGTCTAAGCTATAAATGCACCATGACTTTGTTAAAATTAGTGAATTACTTACACTAAGGATTTGTTTAAATCTAATGATACCCTTCTTTAGGCAAAATCATATTAATGCTAAGTTAGATTACAATACAAACTAAGTGGGGGATTGTTAGTGTAGTTTGTAATGTAAAGTTTTGGGCATTTGTCCCACATTGGAAGATAACAAGCAATCCAATGTCCTTATAATTCCTTGTCTTGTTCCCTTAACAAATTTAATTCAAACTTTAGTTTGGAGAGAAATTTTGGTTGGAAAGCAAATCTTCAATTGGATTTATTCATAAGAATAAATTGAAAAGAAAATAATTTATAATCTTGACAAGGGCACTTAATACTGATGACCTCTTTTGGCCGAGCTCTTCATGGTCGAGCTCTTTGGGCCGAGCTCCTCTTTGGGCCGAGCTCTTTTGGCCGACCTCCTCTTTTGACCGAGCTCTTCTTTTGGCCAAACTCTTTGGCCGAGCTCTTCTTGGCCGAGTTCTTTGGCCGAGCTCTTCTTTTGGCCGAGAGGCCAAAGTGCCGAGGGCAAAATATGGCCGAGATGCCGAAGCGCTTCAGCCGAACTGAGGAAATAATATGGCTGAGCTTCGGTGGGAAATTACTTGGGCAATTGGGGTACCTTGGAGTTTGGAAATTAATTGGTTAATTTCCGTTTAATTAATTAATATTTAATTTGGTAGTTATTTAACAGATGTAGTCTTTCATCTATCCGTTAATTTAACTGTCGATGCCCCTTCATTTAAGACACAACCCTTTAGACAAAAGGTTGTCGTTGTCTTTAAATACCCAAATTGAACAGAACTCTTAAGACTAAGCAATTGTGTTTTAATCTGACTTTGTTGCATCCTAGAAGTTATTTGCCTATTAACGGTAAGGGGCAAATAACGCCTTAAGGACAGTGAAATTCACGCCTCAAAGTCGTCTGTATTTTTGTTCAAATCTTCTGTACTTCCGTTAACAAAACCTTCCAGAAAATTGGTCCAAATCTGATTTTAAACCAGGAACAACAGTTGGTACAAGAATCTAATGCACTTGACTCAAGAAATTTAAGTTTCAATTTTCCAGCAACTAATAAGTTGTGAAAACCCTAGTTTAATACCCAAAAACTTCAAGAAACACTTCAAGATTCTCAAGAAACGTACCAAGAACCTCAAATCAATCCAAGAATATTTTCAAAAGCTTCAAGAAATCACCAACCAAATCTGGAAAGATTTGAAATTAACCAAGAATCGACAAACAAGTTCAAGAAACTAATTTCTAGATTTGAATAACTTCAAACTTGAGTTTATGGTTCAAGAACTTCAAGAATATAATCAAGATCACCAAGAAAGCTATCAAGAACCCCAAGATTGTTCAAGAAAGTGTCCAAAATTTGTGAAAAATCGTGTAAAATTCATTGGATAGATTCAAGAATTCAAGAAACACCAAAGCAGCCCACTATCTTTCAAGAAACACCTTATATCATCAAGAATAATTCAAGAACACTTTAGTTAAATATGTACATGGCTTTTACACCTTCTGTATGCCTTTTAACTCCAGATTTTCTTTTCGTCTTGATATTTTCTTTGTGTTTTGGCTTTTCTTGAATCGTTTTAACACGCCCTTTTTTCTGGAGGGTAAAAGCCATAGAATTTGAGGGAAGCGAGTGCAAACACTAAGGGAGTGATACACAAATACTTGTTTATATTGTTCTAACCCTTTATTTTTCCGGTTTAGCACTCAAATGGCTCATGAAAGGGATGCACCTCAAGAGCTTTCAAATGAATTTAAATTATTTAGGGAAGCTTTTGCTGAAGATTTTGACCGAAAGCTACGCCTAATGAAAGAAGAAATTGTTGATGAAATTGAGAAGCGAGCTAGCACTTTTCAAATAACTTCTAGAAATCCAATTGAAGAGCATAATTATACTTCAAGGAAGGAGATGAAGAAGCAATTGCAATCATTGAGTTCTAAAGCTAATTTTCACGATAGGAGTGACAACACTACTACAAGATCAAAGGAAGATAATTCTTTTTCTCAACTCAATGACTTGATCAATGGATTTTTGGGACATGAAGAAAAAAAGAAGTCCATCAATTCGACTCCTATGGCTGATGAAGAAAAGATTTCTTCAATTAAGGAGCCTAAAGAGCTTACACTACCATTGGAAGAATCAAGTGGAGATAGTGTTGCACAACCAATGGGGGTTTTAAAGGAAGATTTACTATCTTTGAAGGAGTCTAAGAAAGAGGGTGATGAACTATCATGGGAGAAGCCATGTGAGGCTAGAACATTAATACGAGATGTTGATCATGAATTGCTAGAAAAAGCTGAAACATTACCTTTTGAAGCAAAGCAAATAGATGCACATGAGGAGGAAAATAGAAGTGATCAAATGGAACATTTTGTGCAAAATAAGGATGTAAGTGGTAAGATTAAAGAGAGAAAACAAGCTGAAGGAAAAGAAAAGAATGAGGGAGATTGGAAAAGTGAGGAAACGAGTGTTTTGATTGTGAGGCCAAAACTTCTTGTACCCCCGTACAAAGAAGATTGTTATGTTATTAACTCTCTTAACTTATATTTTCCTAGTGTGCTTGTTCGTTTTGTGCATAGTAGTGGAGTAACTTTTCAAAAGAGTAATTCACAAGCGTTGTGTTCTTTTAATAGTTCTCACATGCGATTTGATGTTGCTCATACACCAACAAATCAGGAGGTGGAAGGAGTTCAAGAACGAAGTTTGGTGAAGCAAGGACATCTTGTGGTAGATTCTTCATCTTGTGCCATCAATAGCTCTTGGTTGCTAAAATATGTATTTGATTGGTGGCATGGTGTACATTGGTATCCTAATATTAGGTTTAAGTGTGATTTTCATTTTAGATTAAGCTTGAATGATTGTGTTTATTCTATTTTTAGCTTTAGTATGAGTGAGTGTGCATTGCATGTTCATTATTGCATGAATTGCATTCTGGTCTCAATGTTTTAGTATCGATTGCTTTTCGTAATTTCGTCTTTAATACTTCTATGTGTAGTTGAAGTGTTTTATTTCATGATATGTTCTTGCATAGTGAGCCCAACTATTATAACATATTTCATTTGAGCATTGGTAGTATGTATGAGTCTAGTCTTTTGCAGGATCATTTTGTGCAAGAGCTTGTTGAGGATTCACATACTATGGATTGTGATTTTTATGTTGCGATGAGTTTAGGTGAAATTTCTTGTGCTGTCGTGTCTAAGTGGTCTTTTGCAAGAAAGATAAGGAAACTTGTGCTAAGAAAAGGAAAGTGCAATGAATTTTGAATAAGGAAAGTAATTCTTGTGTTAGCACTTGTTCTTTTTGGAAAGTACTTTTTGTTTTTCACAAGAATATTATTTTTTCATCAAGAAATTTTTGAAATCAAGATTTTCCACACAAGATACCACACAATAGGACTTCTAATTGTGTCTTCTTGAGTCTAAATCTTGTGTCACCTACCTTCTTTGAAATTCTTGGGAACAAACTCACTCTAAGCATCCGATTTTCTTGATTACTCTTCTTGATTACTTAACTTTATTCTTTGTTGAGGACAATTGAGCAGGTTTTTCATCAAAGGGCATATAGACATGATCTCAAGAGTGGTAAGAGGCTTAGTGGTGAGCTCATTCGAGGGTTTATTCATCATGTCTAATGAAAGTGTAGAGCAAATTCTAAAATGAGAGCATTCAATGAGATTGGATAATCTTCAAAGCAACCAATTCGTGATTCTTGGAGTCTTTGGACAAGTTTCAAAGGAGTCAAGCATTCGAGTTGTTCAACCTATTTTCAAGCCGTTCTTGGTCTCACGCAACCGTGTGCATGTCAAGTGGTATCAGGGCACTTGATACTACTTGATGTGCACACGGTTGCGTGACCAAGATAATCTTGGATTTCAGGTATGCAACTCGTTGAACTCAAGACCTCGTTTGATTTGTGAACCAAGGAACCCTTGAAGTGGAGTTATTTTGACGTGAATCTCCCTTGAGAAGATAAAACATGCCTAAGAACAACTACACTAGACCAAGTTGAGGGAGTTCAATTGTCTAACCTAATTAACTCTAAGACTTGATCAAAAACACAAGAAAAACTCTCAGCGAAGTTGGTGGTCACCACAAGCAAGCTTGATAAGACCAAGAGTAGTTCTTAATCGACAAAGAACCAAGAAAATTCTCACAATAGAGAAAACCCACGATTTTTCTGAATAATTCTTCTTGTAGTCTCTTTGATGAAGAACCAGCTCAATCAATCCCACCAATGACCTATAGCAACCTCAACTTGTAAAGAGTAAGTGTAGAGGCCAAGAAAATTAAGCTTAGAGTGTTTATAATCAAGAGAATAAATCAAAGAATGGATGAGAATCAAGAATTGACGCAACATAGACACCCTAATGTGTGGTATAATTGTGTAAAAATTCTTGATTTTTAATGTTCTCTTAAAAAATAATAATATTCTTGTGCAAAAAATTAAAACTCCAACAATCCTTAAAGGAATAGGAAAGAAATTCCTTTCCAAAAAGAATTCTTGAACAAATAATAATTAAAAACCAAGCTCAACCAACAAGGAAACACCAAACCATGGTCAAACACTCCCCAAACAGCTAGAAAACACAGAATTAATGGAAAGGGAACAAAGACTAACCGCCACCTTCCAAAAGAAAAAGGAAACTTCTTGATTTGAAGGATTAGGTTTCCAATTCCCCCTTGTAACTACTTTCCTTTTCCCAATTGGTTTCCTAAAGACAAATAACTTTTATATAAACCCAACTAACACCTTTTAGACTCCTTTTAACACCAAAATTGCTGAAAAAATCGTAACAGAAAATTGCCCAAAATTAAGAACGAATTTCAGCAACAAATATGAAGAAGAACCCTAACTTATGAAGAAACCCCTTTTACTGTTGGTTTATTGCTTCAAGAACTTCAAGATTTGGTCAAGAAAGTTCAAGAAATCAACCAAGAACTTCAAGAAATCAGTCAAGAAATTTCCAACAATACAAAGACTTCAAGAACTCAGGAATAAGTCGGTGCAAATTCAAGAAACTAGCAACGTAAGTTCAAGAACTTCAAGAACTTGTATCTAAACACCAAGAAACTTCAAGAAATTCAAAAACAAAATCTGGACAGTTTCAAGACTCCAAGAATTCCACCAAGTAAGTCCAAGATTCTTCAAGAAAGACCTTGTAACACCAAGAAACAACCAAAAATAGTTGAATAAAATTATTTGCATGGCTTTCACACCTTGTGCAGCCTCTTTTATTCTCCTTTTTCTTTGATTTTTCTTTGTGCTTGGCTTTTTCTTTTTGAGCACGCCTTGTTTCTTTTTTTTTTCTTTTTTTTTCGTTTCTATTTTTTTTTCTTCACCAAGAACAACACAAACAATCCAAAACCTTCAAGAAACTTCAATCCAGGGCTTGTTTGCCCAAAAATTAATTTTTCTTGAAAGAGTTTTAACACAAGAAATTCAAGAAAATAATAAAAATAGTGAAGATTCACAAAAACACCACACAAGACCTAGAATTCTTGATTGGAAACAATCAAGAACTACACAAGAATTTCAAGAAGCACAAGAAACACAAAGAACACAATTAGGACAGCAAGAAAAATAAGGAAAAAGAAACAAACGATTTTTTTTAAAGCATGAAAGAACAACAACAACAACAAGGTCACGAAAATTCAAAGAAAAAAACAAGAGGGATATATCCAAATTTTCAAGAAGAAGATCTTCAAGAAAATTGGATTGGGAGAACCTAAATTTCAAGAAGCCAAGCTCTAATACCAATTGATACATGCGGAATTGTGAATGGCCTAGAACTCTTGAAAATTAGTTTTAACAACTCAATGAATTTAACCTTGATGGAATTTGTCCAACACAATCAAGCCAAAAGATGTTGCTCGAACAACTTGAATGTCTTAACCTCAAGGAAATCATTCCAAGCAATCAAGAAGAAATCAGGTTGGTTGCCTTGAATTGATTCAAGCTTGTTGAATTCAATCCCTTAGAAAAATTGCTAGACCTCTACCTATCAAAGGAAGCAATCTAGTTGGAATTATTCTAATTGGACCTAAATCAAACCCTTTGAATAAATCCTAAGCTAGAAGAATGGTTGCCATGGAATCACTCCAATAAGACCAAGAGTTGATTCTAATCAAAGCTCTCTAAAAGAGAAAACTCAAATTGAATTAATCACAAAAATCATTCTTAAATTCATATGAACAGTAACACCCTTATATAGAGTACAATATGTAAGAATAAGGAAATAAAAGACTACTTGGAAACTAACTTAAACACTAGTTACAACCTTTCACAATTTGGAAACTATTATAAGACTATAACTTATAAACTAAGTAAAAGAAACATAAAAATAGACAAAAAATTCGTAATTAATGTCTTCATGGGCTGGATGAATAGTCAAATCCACTAAAGACAGCTCATTGGGCTTCACAAACTTAATTCCAAAAGGCTTGTATGGATTGGAGCTCTTGAAAGGTCTAATAAGGCCTCCTTGAATGCATGTTTGACCCAAAACCAGAAAGCCAACTTATAATCCAAACACTTCCATAACCCATCTTTGAATATGGACTTAATCCACAACCAATGAATCCATTTGTCTAAGCCTCCATGGTTATTGGACTTAAAGTCTTCTTTATATTTATGCTTAATTCAAAGCCAAAACGCAATCTTCAAATCCAATTCCCTTAATTGATCCACAGATTCTCCAAGCCCAAGAATGGATGAAAACATGGGTCTCCTTCTTGTAGAATCCTCCAAATCTTGCTTGAAGACTTGATCCAAGCATGCATCACAAACTCTCTCAAAGTCAATAGATAAATCAACGTGTAAGGCACCTTGATCCCTATCATTCCCTTCCTCTTTGAAAGGATTCGTCCTCGAATCACCTACAACATAAAGACAGCAATAAGAGACATTGTAGGCCTTATTAAAGAACTTGAAATCTCCAAGAGAAGGATTAAGCTCCCCATAATTAATATGCAAGCATGTATATAATACCAATGGCTTGTCAAAGATGATCAAGTAACACTCATTCATATTGACTAATGCATGTCTCAAAGCATGATAGACTCTCTCATGCACATGGTCTCTAAACACCCTATGCGAATCTAAGCATGAATTACTCAAAACAACATCATATGTATCTCCGTGCATATGAAATATAACATAGAAACCATAATTCATAGTAGGTGAGTAATCAACAAAGTCTTGTGACAGGCTAGACTCATGTATGCGACTAACAATAGACTTGCTAAAATAACTTGACTCATTTAAACTAAACACAATTTCAAGAAAACAAACTAACTCTAAAACACAAAAACAACAATATAAATCATATACAACTAACACATGCAATGTATAGGAACTAAATCTCATGCTTAAAACACAATAAACACAAGTATGCGAAATTAGACTAAAGAATGCAACACAACGAAAACTATGCCAACAATTAAACAAATAATCTGTCAACAATTTGTTATTGATGACATAAGATGAGGAAATTATTTTAAGGCTTTGATCTCCCATTAAAGCTCGAACTAGTTGCAACTCCTTATTTTGAGAATGATTAGCAACACCATTAAGTGAGCAAATTCTTGATGTCATTTCTCTTGTTTGAAATTGTTCTCCAAATGGCTGCAAGAGAGAAATAAAAACAAAAACACTAGGGAAACAAAGGTTAAGAGTGTTAGCAAAAAATAATATTCTTCCCTTGAGTACATTGGTACAAGAAAACTAGGCCTCACAAGTAGGACACTCTTATTCTCACACTTGCTAACTTCCACTCTTTTTTCTTTCTTTTCAATCTCTTTAGTTTGTTTCCTCTCTAAAATCTCACCACACTCATTCTTTTGTAGAACACACTTTTTTGTTTCTTCACTCTTTTCTTTTTCATGCGCTCTCAAAGAATTTTCCCACTCTTTGCAATCTCTTGCAATTCTCTCTCTATCCTTAGTTGCCTCAAGTGGTGACAAAGGAATTAGTCTAACATTCTTCCCATACAACTTGAAAGAATATTTATTGTTCATCCCATCATACTTGGCCTTCTTATCAAGTTGCCATGGATGCCCCAAGAGTATGTGTAGACACCAAATTTTGGCACACCATTTATTTTCAAACATCGGAAGGGCATGTTTGCACTTTTTGGGACAAATTTTAATTTTTCAATAATTTGGGGGGTAAAATAGTAATTTTATCTGTAAATATTTTTCTATCAGGTTTTGAGGGGTTTTAAATTCATATTTTTACTTTTATGTGAATTTGTTAATTTCTTATGATTTTTTTGGATTTTTACCATCACAAGGGCAAAATGGTAATTTCGCCCCGCGAATACTATTTTAGATCATTTTTAGTTCCAAATTCATTTTTCTAAATCTTTAAGCATGTTTTTTAATTTTCTTAATTTTTTCAGAGATGATTACTATTTTTTCTGTAAATTTTCATTGCCCAAGAGCAAAATTGTCATTTTACAAATTAAATTCATTTTTCACCAATTTTGAGTCAAATATGCACTTTCTAGTATTTTAAGCTTATTTGTAATTTTTGATAATTTTTTTAGGACAATAACTATTTTTCTGTGAATTTTCATTGCCCAAGGGCAAAATCGTCATTTTACAAATTAAATTCATTTTTCACCAATTTTGAGTCAAAAATGAAATTTCTAGTGTTTTAAGCTTATTTGTAATTTTTGATAATTTTTTGAAAATAATAACTATTTTTCTATGAATTTTCATTGTCCGAGGGCAAAATCATTATTTTACAGTTTAAATTCATTTTTTGTCAAATTTTGAGTCAAAAAGGCATTTTCTAATGTTTTAAGCTTACTTTTAATTTTTGATAATTTTTTGAAGCTAGTATCTATTTTTTGTGTATTTTCGTTACACAGGGGCAAAATCGTCATTTTTATACCCTGAGTGCATTTCTATCAGTTTTGAGCTCTAGTTTTATTTTTGAAATATACTGTGAATTCTTTTTGAAAATTTAGAGATTGCTGTCATATTTCTTGCATTAATTTTAATTTTAGGTTTAAAAATATATTTTTTTAATAAAATTAGCATTTTTTAATACCAGTGGCATTCTCGTAATTTTACTTCATTCTTGGCCAACAAGACAAGTGGCCTATAAATACTCTCCCTAATCAGTAGAAAAAGAGAAAAAATTGGAAACCCTACAAACATTTTACTTTTTGTGATTAAAGATCAAAACACACACTCTCTCACCAAAAAGCACACACACTTCATCTTCCACTTGTTACTGTTCATCGGTTCGTTTTTTAAAAAAGGCCAGCTACTGTTCATTGTCTCTTGCAAATTCATTATCAACTCCAAGCTTAAGAAAGGTAAGTTCTTAAATTATGATTCACTTTCATTTTTTTTTTTTGTAAATCTGATTAAATTTATTTGTTTACAATATTAGTTAAGTCTTGGATTACTTACCGTTCTTGTTCTTTTATTGTTTTGTGTTCCTTTTTTTTTTTGTTTTCTCGTTCTGGGATTTTCTTACTGTTTTGTTATTGGGTTTGTTTTCTTGTTTCTGTTTTGGGTCTCTGCTTCCCATTTTTCATCTCCACGTTCTTCTCCCTCCACCATAGCTCTTTTTCCACCACCCATCTCCGTCACCCACAAAACTGTCAGTCCCCAAGTCACCGCCTAAACCACTATCACAACTTCCCTCCACCACCTGTTGCTTACAAACTACCCATCTCCAACCACAAGAACCACCAGAATCCCCAAGTCTCCGTCCATCACAAACAGCAAAGCTCAACCTAGCCAAGTCCCTTACCAGCAGTAATATCAAGCCTGTAAAAATAATTTGACAAACAACCCAGATAGCCTCTACTATCAGTTCTTCCCAATCAGTCGTTTCCATCTTCAAAGATCCACCAAAACCTCCGTCATTCCTCCTCCTGACCACAATCTTCAACCATAAGACCCAAAGCCATTGCCTCCAATTACCACCGAAAAAAAAAACTCAAATCACAGCCCAAAAATCAAATTCAAACTACCAGCGAGGAGTTCCACAAATACAACCCACAACAACCATCGCAATTTCAATGCCCACACGTTTCTATCACCAGAGCTCCACAAAGCAGTCATCACAGAATCCATCCTTGCTCCACAGAACGAACTCAATCAGAAATTACCTAAAGCAATCACAATCTCCCCTGCAAACAACATCAATCACCACATAACCTGCACAAAAACAACACAAATAAACTGGACAAACAACCAAACGCCAACCAATCACTGCCCACTCCCTATGCAACCAAGAACGGTCCAGTCCAGAAATCACTAATGACACACAAATCACTTGCAGAAAAAGCAAAATAACACAGGACAGCCCCATCCTTCATCTCCGTTACACCATCAATAGCAATTCCCACAATCAAAACCCATTCCTAACGCAACAAACAACATATAATTGATCACACACACTTTCAGATACACACAAACATCCACACACATACACACACCAGCATGCAATTGGTCAAAACCCCACCAGAACAACCCAAAACCGTCATCCCAAGACCACCAGAAATTGCACAAAATCAACCCACCATCACCGCCTGCAAACCTGCAAAAAAATAGATTAATCATAGCAGCCCACCAAACAAGAAAAAAATAGCGAGCAAACTTAAGAGAGATGAGAGGGAGTTTGAGAAACTGAAATCAATAGAGAGACGAAATAGAGAGGGGAAAAGCTAGGGGCCAACTAGCGAGAAAGACTAAAAATGCGCGAGAGAGAAAAATCAGAGCAGGAAAGAGGGCTCATAAATATGGAGAAAGAAATCGCAAGAAACAGATGGAGAAGGAAGAAAGAAAAGTAACGAAAAAGAGGGATGAGAAGCTAGAGAAGAAACCAGAAAGAGAGAAGGAGGACAGAAAACGGAAAGAAAAGAGGAAGAAGAGAAGAGAAGGAGAGAGTGACAGGGATGCAATTGGAAAGCAGAGAAAATACAGGGAGGGGAAGAAGAGAAAAGAAACAGGAGGAAAGAGTTTCAGAGGGCCAGAGAAATCGGAGAATTGAGAGAGAAAGGAAGATAGAAAAAGAAAGAAAAGAAAGAATAGAAGGGGAGAAAGAAAAACATAGAGAAATAGATAGTGAGAGTGAAAAGGAGTAAAAGGAAATTGGAATTTGGGAGAAGAGGAGCAAATATGGGAATTGGGTGATTTATTTTTTTTGGAATTATTTGACATTCTGCTTTACGCCAAATTGTCTTGCCATAATTTGGTTAATCTGCAATCTTTAGTTTTAATTCAGTTTTCTTTCTGTGTAATATTTATTTCAGTTCTTTACTGTTTAGTTAATTGGGATTATTTTGCTTATTATTTGGGTTTAGTGTCCTAATCAATTTAGTTGAGCTAATTAATTTAATTAATTAGTATAATATTAATTCACTTTTAGCATTATCTTTGGGTATTTGATTACATAAAAATACAGAGTTGTATTCTTTTCCTTGTGATACGCGCGGACGAACGTGGAATTGCTTGAAAGACCAAGTATGAATTTCGAACCTTTCCCCTTGGATGAACTAGACTCTAGAATCAGCACCAAAGCCTTGAACACGCAAGATGAACAACTCGAAAATTCAAGGAAGCTTTGAACCTCCTTATGGAACGAACAAGAACTCGAGGAATCAGCACCTAGAATGCTTGATCAAACCAATAAGGCAACTCTAAGCTAGGGTTTTTGAACTTGGAATCACTCTACAAGTTCGGGGGTTGTTCTTAATCAGCAAAGAACGAAAGAAGCACTCAATTTGAGAACTCACAAATTTATTAATCATCAAACTTATTAAAATTCGTAATAGTGTTTTGGCCTATAAATAGGCTTGCATAACAACTTGTAGAAAGTTCTAGAAACTTAACAAAGAGCACTAGTTGTAACCTAACACAATATGGTAACTTTCTAAGAGGTTACAACTTGTAAACAAAATAGAAAACTTAACATAAAAGAATTAAACTTAAAAATTCGTCCAAAAATTGTTAATGGACTGGACACCTCCTTTTAAGCACCATTGGGCCTCCATCTTGCATCTTTAAAAGGCCTTCCAACAAGTCCAACTAAACCAGCACCTTAAAGACATGTTATGGACCACTTAGAAGCTTTAATTGGACCTTCTTTGAATGTGTATTTAATCCATAACCAATACATAAACTCTTGGCCAAATGAACACACTTGAATAGCTTGATCACCAAGTCCATTGAGAGGCCCAAAGTCATAAATTACACCATGGTAGTCACAAAGCTTAAACGTTCCCTTCATGATCAGCCATGATTTGATCTCATCTTGATCCAAACGAGTTGCTCCATGAGAATATCTAAGCATCAAGATTGTAAGCACTCCTAGGATCACATCACCTTGCCCTCAAAATTTAATTATTATCATCGTGCCTCGAATTTCTTTTACCTTTACATTTTAGTCCCCACTAATTATAGATTGCCCCCTCTAGGTTCAATTTCTCTCAAATTAGGTCCCATAATTTGCAATTTCTCCTTTCATATTGCATGGAATTTTATTTGTCGCCCCTTTTGCTTAGCTTTAATTTACATTTTTGTACCTTGCTAGAATTCATTGTTTTGCTGCCCCAATTTGTGTTAATTACATTTTTGCCCTTAGACTTGTGTAGATTTTTTTAATTAGTTTAAATTTACTATTTGGCCATAATTTACTCTACTTTTTTTATTTTTTTATTTTATTTTTTTCCCCTTCTAACTTGCTATAATTTACATTCTTCTAATATGTTAGTATTTCGTATTTTATTCTTTGTTTTATCAAATAGTTGTCCCTTTAACTTGTGTGTTCATTTTTAAGCTTTTGTACTGGGTCTTCAAAAAGGTATTTTCGTTACCTTTTAATTGCTTCTTTATGTGCTCCAATGTGCTCTAATGTGATATTTTATGCATTTTTTTTATGTGTTTCTCATTTTATGCACTTTTTGCGTATTTATTTATTTTGTGTTATTTAATTTTAAATTTAATTATTTTGACGAAAAATGTAATATTCTTGTATTTAGCTAGCCAATGTAATAATTAGATTATTTTCTTTTTATATTGTTTAAAAATATTTTGTATATTTAGATAGAAAGTGTAATAGATAGGGTATTTTTAAATTTCCCCCTTAAATTGTAAATCAAGCCCCCGGTGTAATAGTTAGGATTTATTCGCTTTTGCGTGCTTACGTGCTTATTTGTTTTACCGCTTTCCTTAGGATTTTTGCATCTAGAATATTATGCTTATATGTTATGTGCTCCTATGTGATCTTATATGTTTTTATATGTTTAATTTGCTTTTAATTCATGCTTTAATGTTTAAATTCATGATTTATGGTATTCCGTCACCACACTAGTCCAACGCTAGTTGTGGCTTCATTCTTTTCTACTAGTCCAACGCTAGTGGGATTTTTTAGAACGGGCTAGCCCAACGCTAGACCCTTAGGACATTTTAGTATTATGTGCATTCGTGTGCATTTTACATTTCACACAATTCTAGTTTTTCTTTCCATTTGGCATGATTTTATTTTTATTATTATTATTATTTTTTGACACATTTTTTAAAATGCATGACATTTAGGTTGCATCTCACTTAGAAATTAGGACATTTGTGTGATTTGACTAGAAATAGTCGCCTACTCACGCGGGAAGCGGTGGCACACATGCCGTTCCCCCCTCCGTGAGTAGAAACATCCAGTCACGAGATACTAGTCTCCCGTACCCGTCATGTTGCATACCCACCTTCTTTTTTCACTTACTATATATTATTATTTTCTTTTCTTTTTGCCTCACATTTTGCATAAAAACTCGTGACTCCCTCGAGGTCTTGACTCGGGTTTCGCAATTAATGCGATAATTTTGACCAAGCTTCGATGGGACATTCCGACCCTCCCGATATTCACATTTAGACTTAAGATTTGCATTTATTTAGACACATCCAAAACGCGATAGAATTTAGGGTTAATTTAGGAAATTTTGATTAAACCTCGCAACTAGCCTCGGCTAGGTTGAAAGAGTGCCTTAGGCGCAAGCCTTTGCCTTCCCTTTCTTCAAATGTGACTCCCGGACCATTTTCTCTCGTTTTTCGTAGACCGGAGTCGAAAAAGGGTTTTAAAATATTTTTCTAAAATTTTATTTTTATTCTTGTTAAACGACTTTTTGGGTGACTTGGTACACCCTAACTCGGTACCAAGTGGCGACTCCATTTTCTAAAATAAAAACCCTTTTCAAAAATTGTTTGGCCAAATCTGTCGCAAATTTAGTCCCGACCTTCTTTTCTTTTAAAATACCATTTTTCTTAAAATACACTTTTTCTACTAAAATTTGATTTATCACACACGCGCATGATTTTTTCCAAAAACTTGCTTTTTAAAAGGGTCATGAGACTAGACCGTCTTTTTCGGGATGCGACAGTCAATGACCCCACTAGCACCCTTTACCCACAATTTTTTTAGGACGCGACAGGATTTTGGCGACTCCACTGGGGAATCACTAATGAGTCCGAGCACTCGGCTTAATCATCTTTTCCTTCTTTAACCCTTTTATTCCATCGCGTTTGGATGTTAGGATTGCATTTTTTTTCTTTCTTTTTTAGGTTTTTAGGTTTTTCTTTTTGCATCTCACACACTTCCCGTCTCTCGGCCACTTATGTGATGTATGTATGATTTATTTATTTTTGCTTTAGCCGACCGCGCTTGCATTTTGGGAGGGGGTCAGTCACCCTTAGAACCCACGCACGTTAATATTACACTCCCTCCTCTCATAAGGAGCACTCCATACGTGCATTCGATACTTTTTACCCTTTTTATCTTTTTGGTGGTTGTCACCCACCCATCCCTTTAGGAATTAAGATTGATCTACTTAGACATGTAACCGTGGCACGACGTGCACGTAACATTGTCTTGGAGATCACCCAAACTCTTGGCTTGAGTCCACAAGTCTAGAGATTTGGGCTTTAAAAATTGATTCGCTTGGACATGTGGCCGTGGCCCGACGTGCACGTAGCAGTGTCCAGGGAATCACTCGAACCACCGACCTAGTATCCTTAGAATTGACAGACCTGTTACTTTTTGGATCCCTCAATCTGAAGGTTTGGGAACTGAAGCCTTAATTGAGTCTAGATGCATTAGTGAGCCCAACCTCATGCATCCATGTAGAATAATTTAGGGTAAAGTCAGCCTTACCCTATCAGGTACACTAAGGCACGAGGGGAGGGAACCAACCTCATTTATTTTCCTTGTTTTACCATTTACTGTTATCTATGTGTATTATTTATTTTTGCCAATGTGTTATGTGATATTTGTTAAATGAACTAACGCACTCTCTTTTATTCTTTGATTGCATTCACAACCATAGAATAAAGAGCTCTGGCATTGTGCTCGTAGAAAGCCAACCCTCTTTTGGCACGTTTAAATTTCGTTTTCATAATTAATTTCTTCAAGAAAGATGGAAACAGAATTTCATAAATTTTTGCAAATTGGATTTTGTTATAAATACCCAAGAGTCAAGTCATTGTAAATTATGTAAAAATTCTGAAAATCTAATTTTTCAATAAGAAGTGTAATTTCAAATCCTTTTCAAAAGTTTACTCATTCTTGTTGTACTTGTCGGTTTTATTCGAACCAAATTTTCTTAGAGTCAATAAATGCACGCGGGCGGTCAAAATTTTTGCACAGCTTGTATTTATTCTTTTTCAAAAATTAACATGTCATTTTTACCGTATCCCCCGCCCTCCCGACCCACATTACACAAAAAGTGATTTTAGCACATATTTCAGTTGATTTTAATAAAGTGGCATTTTGACATGTATATTTCTAGATAAAGCCATGACTTTTGTTTTCTTTCAATGTAGTGTCTCATAACCTCATAAAGGCTCAATTTTCTTTATCAAGCAAATAAATTTGAATCCAATAATCTTTTGTACAATTCATGTTCTATTTTTTTTTCAAAGAAATTTTGCAACATTTTCAAATCTTGTATTTTTGCATATTTTAATCAGTTTTAATAAACTGTCATCATGCATAAACCATAGAGGGAATGCCATTTTGGGGATCCCATGATAGGAAAACCGCCCTTTTGTCTTGGGTACTTAACCCTAAAAAGACAAGCACGTTTATATTTTGGTACCATCCTGGCAGGTAAGACCCTAAGTAAGGTAGTACGAGTAAAACAGAAGCATTTGCTTCTCGATGAATATGCCGTGTTTTTCACTAGAAAAGGGGGGTCTCACCCTAAAAGGATTGCATTTCATGTTAGGCATACCCTTGGCACAACAAGGGCACTCTCTAGGACATGCATCCGAATTGTTTATACATTTGCTAACTCTAATCTTTTTTCTTTTTCTTTTTCTCTTTCTTTCTCAGAATAAAAATATAACAGTGTTAGGCAAGATAAACATCTAAATCATGTTCTTTTGATTCCCATCTTTCAAGTCAGGTACAGTAAATCATAGATTCTTTTCACCGAAGCCCCATTTACATGCGGTCCCGCGCCAAGCTACTGCATATAAACATGAGTAACCATCCGGATTCTTTCGAAGTGCCAACAATCAATCAGGCATCTGAACTGGCGGCACTAAGGGCGCAAATGAATGAAATGTTAACCAAAATGAACGACATGACTCAGGAAGTGTCTTCTCACAGCCAGATTATCGTACATTTCATCAGCAACATGAATAATGGTGGCTCTACCTCTAGTGCACCAACTGCTCAGGGAACTCTGCAGACCCGACTCAATATAGGAGGGAACACACCAGATGTGAACAACACTGTCCCTATTACCCAGCAGACTCCACCCCTGGATGCTCATAACACCCAAATGCCTCCTCCACCTCCAATCATTCAGAACCCACCAATGTCCATTCCAATTCCTCCCAGCCCTAGACATACTCAAAACACCCTTGACCAACCCCAATACCCCCAGCAAACCACTCAATCACTCTGAACAACCAACCCCTACCAGTCCATACTATGAGCCAATTTGTGTTAGATTCCGGATTTCAAAGAGGGGCGGATGCAGAGCCTTATGCCAGAGAAGAGCATCCCAATACGATAGAGAAGTCTTTGTTAAGGAGGTTGGATAGGTTTGATGACTTTATCAAAGAAAGTCAGGGATTCGACAGATATGGGGGATTGGACTATGAGGACTTTTGCATGTTCCCAAATACCCAATTACCACCAAAATTCAAAGTCCCAGAGTTTTCCAAGTACAATGGCTATGGGGACCCTGTGGTTCACCTTAAAATGTTCTGTAACAAACTTGGAAGACCAACTGGAGATGACAAGTTACCCATGAGACTTTTCGGAGAGAGTTTGGAGAAAGATGCATTAGAGTGGTATTTGAAATTGGGCTTCTCGAAAATCTGAAACTGGACTGACCTTTAACGGGCTTTCATTAAGCAGCATGAATTCAATTGCGACCTAGTGCCTGACAGATTTGCTTTGGTAGAGTTAAAGAAAAAACTTTCAGAGAACTATGTAACTTACGGTCAAAGGTGGCGAGGTGTTGCTGCTAAAGTGTATCCACCTATCGATGAAAATGAAATGGTTAAACTCTTCATTGATGCTCAGGACCCACCGTATTATCAGGCCATTGTGGGTTCTATTGGAAAAACCTTTGCTCAGGTCATAGAACAGGCAGAAGCCATTGAGAGAGGAATGAAAAAGAGAAAAGTGGTAGATATAGCTGCCATGAAATTACAAGTTAAAAATCTGCAGAACAATAACCATTTGAAGAAAGCAACTGGAAAGAAAATCGAACAGAGGGAAGGGGAATCAGTTTTTGTGCTAAATCAAGGCCCGAGACCCAAACCCAGATTCCAACCCAACACGAACTATCATGCCAATTATCAGCAGTACTCTCCACCAGCACATGTTTTTCCTACTTTTCCACTGTGCCCTCAACCAGTTTTTCACACCTAAGCCCAACCAATGAATTTGCAGCCATTTTTTCCAAATGCTCGACCCACATTTCAGAATTTTCAGTCCGTACAACAAAATAACCTGCGTCCTCCATTTCAACCTCGCCCAAGACCTATTCGTCCCAATACTTATGTTCCACCCAACCACTCTCAGAATGTTATGGGTTCAGCAAACCCCCCACAGAGAGGATCCAGGACCTTCACTCCTCTTGGGCGCCCTTTGGATCAAATTTATGAACAATTGAAGGCAGCAAGTAAGATCGGCACAGTACCTGAAGTGAATTATTCTAATGGGTTTCTTCATCACTTCGACCCCAATGCTATTTGTGCTTATCATTCTGGAAGCCGAGGGCATTCCACAGCCAATTGTTGGGCTCTAAAACATATGATTCAAGACATGATCGATGATGGAGCAATCGTGTTGAGGAGAGAAGGAGGACAGACTCCAAATGTGGATAACAATCCTTTGCCTACGCATGAGCCCACTGTGGGGATGATAGAGTTAGAGGAGAAATTGACAATGGAGTTAAAATTAGATACTGCTGGTTTCAAGGTTTCTAACGAAGCAGCACTGAACAACTGGACATCTGAGTGATGGTGAATTTAAGATTGCCTTTGTTTCTAAATTCATTTCAGATAGAGCCCTGGAATTGATTTCTTTCTTCAAATGGTTTTAGCGTCTGGCTCATATCCTGTTTTGCTTTTATTTCGTTAGTCATGAGTCTTTATTTACTTTTTAGTAAAACATTTTGTTTTAAACTTAAACTGCATTTACTGCTTTCCCAAAAGGTTGGCGCCAGTAGGTGTTTGTAAATACTCCCTTTTCAAGAAAATGCAAGTTCAAATTCAATGAAATGAAAGTTTTCTCATTTGTTTGTTTATTCGATTATTTCTATATTTTTTATTTTCTTTTCTTTCTTTTCTTCAAGTGGTCCAAATAAATGCCTATGATTTTTGGATGTCACCTCACGTGAAGCTAATGATTATCATTTTGATATCTCTACGGATTCAAAATAAGACAAAATTGGCAATAAGGAATCAAAGTGAGACTGAAGAGGAACATGAATTCTGTATTAAGAATTCTGAATAGTACAGAGGGAATTCAGACTTGACCTAGAAGGATAAGAAGTCATAAACATTGGCATCAAGATATAGGTCAAAAAATTAGATCAGGATGCATTTTGACTTCGGAGATTTTGAAAATGTTTAGCAAACTTCACCAAACAAGTTTGGATGAACGTTTGGACGATTCATGAACAATAAAAGAGCAAACACGCAGGGGATGCCACTTCAACCAATTCACAAGGGGATTTTTATTGTTTCATGTCCACAATTTCTTATTCACTTTTGGAATGTGTTGTATGAGTTATTCTGAGGTTAAGATAGGGGATGTCACACTCTTGTGAGTTATGGCTTGCAATTCTGATTTTTGTCTAATTCCCCTACTGATTGAAATTACTTTATGAACTTCGACAAATGCTTTTTTTCAAGTACTAAGAAATAATTATTATGTGGTTTGGAGTTTTGTTCTTATAGAAAGTATATCTTGTCAAGTGGTTGGAATTATGTTTAAATTTGGTGGTTTGATGAAAGTTTCTTTTCTTTACTCGATCTCACATGTTAAATGATGATTATGGTCAATTAGTGCACTCATGTAATCTGTGATGTAATATCTGTTATGCGGGATTAAAAAAAAAAGAAAGAAGAAAAAAGGGAAAGAAAAAAAAAGGAAAAAAAAAAGAAGAAGAAGAAAAGGAGAGAAAAAATGCAGTTTTTCTACTCCAATGGTTCTCGTACTTAGTAACCGGGAGTCTTCATCCAAAAATGTCGACTTTCGCGTAAAACGGTACTTGAGTTATGAGTAATGCATTGCAAATTTGAGTAAGTAAATTGTTGAGTAACCAAGAATCTTTATCCAACCAATGTCGAGTCTTGCGTAAAAAGGCAGTTTTACTTCTCGAATACAGTTTTTGCTATTAGTTTAAGATCGAGATGTTGAGTAACCGGGAGCCTTCATAACCAATGTCGGTTTTCGCGTCAAAAGACACTCTCGTATTTTGAGTGATTAGGTCACTAGAATAAAAATTTCCTCATGTGAAAAATGAAATTGATTATAGACATGTGATGTTTTCCGATTGATCATATGATTTGTTTACTTGTAAAATTTAGTAAGGTGAAAAAATTAAGTTGAACTTGCTTAATTGTGATATAATTCCTTCTCCTTTGCTTGATATTATGAGTATTAAAGACAAGATGATAAATTACATAATGGTTATTTACTCAGTTTTGAGAAAATACGTTTTAGAATGTACATGTGTGATTTCAATGCTTGAATCATTAATTGATCTCACATTCTTCAAACAATTTGAGGACAAGTGATGATTCAAGTGTGGGGGAATTGACAAGTGTCAAAATGATTCATTCTCGCACATGGGCAGATGATGTTAATATATCTATCCCAAATCAACAAGGGAAGATTTGCCTTACTGATGCCAAATATTCTTCGAGCACTGATCTATTTCAATGGAAAAAGGGAAGATCATCTCAATTTTGGACACTATCATCCATTTTATTTCTTCTCCTGAAGTCAGTAATCCGGAAGGAACCTATGGTTAGAAGAACATGACAGTTGAAGACTCACGGATGAGAAAATTAGTATGCTGACATGGAATTCATTGGGGAGTTGATAACAACAGTCGATTGAGATTTTTCATCTGCATTAATTAATGTGCGCACGGTTACGTTGCCAAGAAAGTCTTGGATTTCAGGTATGCAACTCGTTGAACTCAAGATCCTCGTTTGATTCGTGAACCAAGGAACCCTTGACGTGGAGTTGTTTTGCCTTGAATCTTCCCTTGAGAAGATGAAGCACGCCTATAGACAAGCTAGACTTAGACCAAGTTGAGCGAGTTCAATCGTCTAACCTAATTAGCTCTAAGACTTGATCAAAAACACAAGAAAAACTCTAAGCGAAGTTGGTGGTCGCCACAAGCAAGCTTGATAAGACCAAGAGTAGTTCTTAATCGACAAAGAACCAAGAAAATTCTCACAAAAGAGAAAACACACAATTTTTCTGAATAATTCTTGTTAAATTCGTAACTAATAATATGGCCTATAAATAGGCTTACAAAGAACATTCTAGAGTTGTGAAAATAGACTTAACTTCTAAGACAAAACCTATACTAATGAAACTACCAAAACAAAGCATGAATTAACTAAAATAACTAAGTCTATTACAACTCAAAGACTATAAAAATCGTAACTAATAAACCCTAATGGGCTGGCGGTCCATTAAGCCCACAAAACCATCAATTGGACTTCAATTCTTCAAGCTCCCCACTCGTGTGGCCCATGAAGTCCTCATCCAATGTTTGTTCAGCCCAAATCACATTAATGAGTTGTTTAGATTGATCCTTTGAGCCCAATTGCAAAGCCTCCTCATATGAGTCCAATATGAGTCCATGCAATGCATCCTTCATTCTTCTAGTTCTTGCTCTAGTCATAGGACCATCCAAACCTTTAAACACATCATTGGAGCTCCTTCAAACTCGATCCATCATCCTTGGAACAGTCCCTCTTGAAGGTCTCCACCTTGGGACTCATCATTCCCTCCTTCCTCGAAAGGATTCGTCCTCGAATCTATGAGTTCATATAAACTACTATTAGTAACTAAAGGATTGATAGATGAGCAATTATAACCACCAAGAATATTAAGCACATAAAAATTGGATGGTATATTACAAGAATAAACATAAGTAAAGAAAAACTCAACATTCTTTAAAGATGAAAAACTAAAGAACTCAAAAACACATATAAAAGATGCAAAGATAAATTGAAGTTTAAGAGCAACAAACATGTCTAGATGAATATTATCCTTAAAAACATGCAAAAGAATGAACACATGAAGGCTATTAACAAGAAAAACATGAGGTTCAGCACCTATATATCTAAGAATATAGTCAAAATAACACTCACTAACAAGATAAAAATCATGGTCAAATAAAGATGTATGACAAGAATCTAAGTAGAAACTACTAACTACAAGTAAGTGTAGAAAACGTGAATCATGTAGATAACATGCAATAATTCTGAATGAACTATGCAAAATAAACCCTAGAACATGGAAAATATTATCATTCAACTCACTAGAATAATTCAAACGATGTAACAAAAACACATGTATATTGTCACAAACTACAACACTAGAACATTTAAAATGAACTAACTTATGACAAAAACGAATTTTAGAGGTAAAACACTTAAGATAAACACATTGAAAATCATTTATATGACTCCCTATAATTCGTGTATAAGGACAACACAAAACATAAACATTACCACTAACTAGAACAACAAAATGACTTACATGATGCAATATAGACTCAAGAATCTGAAAATTATCAAAAACTAAATCACCAAAATGTATAGGGCAGCATGTATAAACAAATACAAGATCCCTAATACAAGTATTATGGCATGGAAAATCACATAAAACATGTTGAAATTCATCCAAACATTGATGCTAAAAACATAGGAGAACTTCTAAGACAGATTGCACTAGATGAAGTAAAACAACTTAGATGCAAAACATAACTACCTACCCTAATAGAATAAACACATAAGATAGAATTAAGATGCAACTTAAAGCTATTAAAATATAAAAACTTATGCCACAAATCAGTTGGATTCATCAAACTATTTGAACTTTGCGCTTGAACAATGTTGTAATTCCTTCTCCACGATTTGATGCTTTTTGCTCATTGAAGGAATCTGAACATTAAGACAACAAGTATGTGGCATTTTTCCTTGAGCATTAGCCTGCAATAACACCACAAAAATACTAGGAAAAGAATGGTTAAGAGAGTTAGCAAAATACACTTCTTCTTTGGAGTACATGGACATAAGAGTTAGAAGCATAACACTCTTGCTCTTTTCTCTCTTCTCACTATCTTGGATGGCTATTGCTTTCTCTCTTAGTTATGCCACATTTGCACCCCTTCAAGGTTAGTTTGTGATTTTGCTTCTTCATTGGTGCATACGCCACTTGCTAGTTGGCTTTGTTCCTCCCTTGCTTTGAAGTCTTTTGCAATCCTCACTTGGTCAGCATGTGCTTCAGATGGTGCAATAGAACCCAAAGTCACCTTTCCTTCCATTCCACATGAAAGAGTACCTATTTTTAAAGCCATCATAGGTCACCCTCCTATCGAATTGCCATGGACGCCCAAGAAGAATATGGCATGCTTGCATAGGAACCACATCACACCATACTTCATCCTTGTACTTGTTGATGGAGAATGGCACCAACACTTGCTTGGTCACCTTCATGTCTCCAGTTTCAGCTAACCAATGCAATGTATATGGCTTGGGATGTCTCTTTGTTTCAAACCCTAATTTATCTACAAACAAAGTAGAAGCAACATTAGTACATGAACCACTATCAATAATCATGCTACATACCTTGTTTTGCACGGTACATCTAGTGTGGAAGATATGATCTCTTTGAATGTTCTCCTCATCCTCCATAGGTGCAACACTAAGTGCTCTTCTAGTCAATAGAACCTCTCCATGGTCACCTCCCCAAGGAGCTTCCTCATCATTACTTCCTCCCTCCAATGGAGGCATCTCCTCATAGATCTCATCTCTCATAATAGGCATCTTTCTCTCAAAATCACCAACAATGGCTTCCCTAAGCAATTTAAGATCATTATTCACCTCTTGTGGAGTCGCCATTATGCCTTAAAAACCTGCAAGAAAAATAGTTAAAAATAACAAAGAAAATAGACAAGAATATGTGAAACACTCCCTTAGTGTTTGGCACTCGATTCTCTCAAGTAGATTGGCTTTTACCCTCAAATGAGCTCACAATTAAGCCTTTTTCCAGTCAAAGAATCTTCTTGTAGGCTCTTGGATGAAGAACCAGCTCAATCAATCCCACCAAGGACCTATAGCAACCTCAACTTGTAAAGAGTAAATGTAGAGGCCAAGAAAAATTAACTTAGAGTGTTTTTGATCAAGAGAATAAATCAAAAAATGGATAAGAATCAAGAATTGACACAAAAATAGACACCCTAATGTGTGGTATAATTATGTAAAAAATTCTTGATTTTTAATACTCTCTTAAAAAATAATAATATTCTTGTGCAAAAAGTAAAACTCCAACTCCAATTTCACTTTTCAAAATGAATTCTTGAACTAATAGCAACTAAAAACCAAGCACAACCAATTAGGAAACACCAAACCATGGTCAAACACTCTCCAAACAGTTGGAAAACACAAAAAAAAAAAAAAAGGAAACAAGGTGCAACTGCCACTTGCCAAGAAGAAAAGGAAACTACCTTGTTTTTTGTAGAATAAGTTTCCAAATCCCCTTTGTAACTACTTTTCCTTTTCCTAATTGGTTTCCCAAATCCAAATAACTTCCTATATAAACCAAACTAACACCCTTTTAACCCCTTTAATAACACCAAAAATTTCTAGCAAAATCGCAGCAGAAATTCGTCCTGCAAAAGGCCACAAATTCAACAACTAATTATGAAGGAAAACCCTTAATCAAACCCTAGTTGCATGAACAAGACCCTTTGACCGACACTTTTTGGAACTTCAAGATCTTCAAGATTTAACTCAGAAAAAGTTCAAGAAATCAGCCAAACACTTCAAGAAATTCAGTCCTAGAAAATTTCAGCAACTCACAAACTTCAAGAACTCAACTTACAAACCAAGAAGTGCAAGAAACTTATCAAGAACTTCAAGAAACCTATCAAGAACTTCAAGAAAGCTCAAGAACTTCTTCAAGAACCTCAAGAAATTGAACAAAAAAATTCCAGAAATTCAAGAACTCAAGTAACGATTTTGGACAGCTTGAAGAACTTCAAGAACTTGACAAGTAAGTGCAAGAACTTCAAGATTTGTATCAAGAACACCAAGAAACTTCAAGCAACTTTGAATAAATGATTGTGCACGGTTTTTGCTTTGATGTGCACTCCTTTTTATTCTCTTTTTCCTTCTTTTTCTTTGTGCTTTTGGCTTTTTCTTTTAGCACACAATTTGCCTCTTGTTTTATTTTTTTAAAACGATTTTTCTGCCTTGTTTTTTTTTTACTTCAAGAACAACACAAGAACGACTCAAAACTTCAAGAAAGTTGATTTGTGAATGTCTTAAGTTCAGGAATCTTTTTTTACTTGATAGTTTTTTACAAAAGAAAATCAAGAAAACACCAAAAACAGTCAAGATTCACAAAATACCACACAAGACCTAGAATTCTTGATTGAGAAGCAATCAAGAACGACTCTAAACAAACCTAGGGCACAATTTTTAACAAAGAAAACAACGAAACAATTATGGCAGAATTTTTTTTTTCAAGAATCGAAAGTAACAAGACACAAGAAAACAACTTGTTGTCCAGGCTCGAAGCTCTTTGACAACTGACTCAAAGAAAGAAAAACAAATAAAACACAAGTTGCTTAACCAGGCTCGAAACTCTTTGATAAACAACAAAAAAGAAAAAAAGGGATATATCCGAATTTTTCCAAAGGAAAAATTGGATTGGAAAAACCTGAAAAAATCCAAGAAGATGGCTCTGATACCACTTGATGTGCGCACGGTTGCGTTGCCAAGAAAGTCTTGGATTTCAGGTATGCAACTCGTTGAACTCAAGATCTCGTTTGATTCGTGAACCAAGGAACCCTTGACGTGGAGTTGTTTTGCCTTGAATTCTTCCCTTGAAGATGAGCACGCCTATGGAACAACTAGACTAGACCAAGTTGAGCGAGTTCAATCGTCTAACCTAATTAGCTCTAAAGACTTGATCAAAAACACAAGAAAAACTCGAAGTTGGTGGTCGCCACAAGCAAGCTTGATAAGATCGAGAGTAGTTCTTAATCGACAAAGAACCAAGAAAATTCTCACAAAGAGAAAACACACAATTTTTTCTGAATAATTCTTGTTAAATTCGTAACTAATAATATGGCCTATAAATAGGCTTTACAAAGAACATTCTAGAGTTGTGAAAATAGACTTAACTTCTAAGACAAAACCTATACTAATGAAACTACCAAAACAAAGCATGAATTAACTAAAATAACTAAGTCTATTACAACTCAAAGACTATAAAAATCGTAACTAATAAACCCTAATGGGCTGGCGGTCCATTAAGCCCACAAAACCATCAATTTGACTTCAATTCTTCAAGCCTCCCCACTCGTGTGGCCCATGAAGTCCTCATCCAATGTTTGTTCAGCCCAAATCACATTAATGAAGTTGTTTAGATTGATCCTTTGAGCCCAATTGCAAAGCCTCCTCATATGAGTCCAATATGAGTCCATGCAATGCATCCTTCATTCTTCTAGTTCTTGCTCTAGTCATAGGACCATCCAAACCTTTAAACACATCATTGGAGCTCCTCAAACTCGATCCATCATCCTTGGAACGTCCCTCTTGAAGGTCTCCACCTTGGGACTCATCATTATGAGTCCAATATGAGTCCATGCAATGCATCCTTCATTCTTCTAGTTCTTGCTCTAATCATAGGACCATCCAAATCTTTAAACACATCATTGGAGCTCCTTAAACTCGATCCATCATCCTTGGAACATCCCTCTTGAAGGTCTCCACCTTGGGACTCATCATTGATTAGTTGTGGCAATATTACGATTCAAATGGGAATGACATCCAAAGATCAAAAAGCATCTTTTAAACCATTATTCCAAAATTGACTTTTAAAAAAAATGTTTCATTTAATTGTATTTCATTTAGTCTTTGTGTGTTATTTATTGTACATAAGTTCTTTTACATTTTTTTGACCAATTCATGTTTTGAAAATTTTGACATTTGCTTTGTTCAAATTTGAATAAAAGCAAAGGCAATCCTAAGTTTATCAGAAGTCAGAGGCATGAATGAATTGAAAGACTGTTTTGAGAAGTTTGGATTTGAGTCGTGAATCAGAATTCACTGAATCGGGGAACTTGTAGAGAGTAAAGCAAGAGATTGGTCAGAGACTCAGAATGGCAATACTCATGTTGTGCTAGCAGAGTCAAGGGACCGCCAGATGGTGGCATAACTTTTGTAATTGTAGTTGTTTCCTCTTTTCCCAGGTGCAACCACATCATCATCAATTGAGGCCTTCATCAAGAATGAAAACTGGGCAATTTTTTTTAAGATAATGATGATTTGATCAAGAGTGCAATTCATTTCAAAAAATCGATTTCAAAAATTGACACTGGGGCAAATTTTTTTTCGAGAAAAATTTGATTGCAAAAACAAAAAAATAATAATAATAATACAGCTTTGGTGTTTTATGTTTGAAGCAAAACTTATAAAAGACTTATTCACACTGGGGCAAATTTTAGAATGATTGATTTTAAATGAATTTTGACTTCAAATTGATTTGATGCCATGCATTGGGGCAAAAAAAAAAAAGGGTTGAAAATTTTGATTTTTGAAGTTAATCCGGATGCAATGTTTGACAGTTGATTTAGGTTTTCATATGTTTTAAATTTCTCTATGTATTTTTCGTCCAACAGCCTGGACTCCATCATGTTCATTCTAGTCTAGCAATTTAGACATTACATCTTGTTCATCAATTTAGCATCATGCTGTTAGTGTAGGCTCTAAAACCAAGTTGGTTTTTGAGATTTTTATTACGCTTATTTCGTGTTATACTTATATATGTGGCATTTTCTTTGTCATTTAATACTTGTTATTAATATTACTTGTTTATTTGATAAAGTCCATAGAATATTAACTGTGTATAAGAGATTGTAAGAGTTAC
The DNA here is from genome assembly GCA_024721245.1 of Mitragyna speciosa. Classification (NCBI taxonomy): domain Eukaryota; kingdom Viridiplantae; phylum Streptophyta; class Magnoliopsida; order Gentianales; family Rubiaceae; genus Mitragyna; species Mitragyna speciosa. The sequence goes on from CM045561.1 coordinate 22,809,580, forward strand.
AATGATGAGACTCTTATTACACATAAAGTTATATTCTTAAATATCCCTAGTCATAGTATTAATGAGATTGGACATCATTAATATGGGAAGACTAGCACATACTTTGCCTCTACTTAGGGTAAGTAGTAGTTGATCTCGTCAACTATGGTGTGCGACACTTAAGCTGGTATGTGGATGCTTGTTAGAGAACAAGTTCATTGGATTGATCCGCCAAGAGTTACTATTCATAGTGCTAATGAATTATACTCTTAATGGCAATGGTGTAAGTGATCCTTAGACTTGAGATTACCATGGTATCTTGAGTGTGGATTGCTATGCTTTGACTCTATTGCTCGGTGCTCGTAAAAGAGTAGCCCATACGGTAGAGATTGGGTATAGTATGAAGCATGGAAGGATAGTGAGTAATCGATATAGAATTCACCACTCCTTATTATAGGAGAGTATATCCCGGATTGGCCACTTGTTGAAATATGACTTAAAGAATCTTTTGCGCAAAAGTGAAAGTATGACTTGAAAGAGTTTCAAGGTTATACTTTTATGGAAAGTTATATTTCGGGAACAAGAAATCATTAATTAGTCATTTAAAGAGTGCGCACTACACTCTTAGACTAATTGGGATATAGTGTGGTGAAAGGATATTAATTACACGGTAACATTGTCATTGATAGGTGTAGTCTACCATATGACTTTCCTATTCACTTGGGTGGTCATGATGCATTGCTAGACGCCACTCATGATCTATAAGTGCAAATTAATTAATTAGTGAATTAATGATAAATTAAAGTGTTAATTTATCTAGCTCTTAATTAATTAATTAATGAGTTATAATTTGTACTTATTGCCAACGTGAATGGAACCTAATGGGTCACACACAATAAGAACATGGTCTTTGGGTTAAATTGTTATTAAGATAAGTATAAGATACTTATGGGGTTAATTTATGTGATAAATTAACTTAAAGGACTTAATTATAAATATTCTAAGTCTTGATGGAAATTAGTTTCCTAAAAGGAATTAAGAAGCTATTTGGTTTCCTTTTGGAATAGGTTTCCTAAAGGAATAGGATTAGCTTAAGGTAAGCTTCCTAAACCTTCTTGGTTTCCAATTGCTCTTGTTTCCTTAAAGACTAGGATACTACATCTATAAATAAGTCCATGCCTTGACTCTTGGAAGATTGATGAAACACAAGATAAAATTTAGAGAGAGAAAAATTGAGAGAGGCGTGTTTTTCTCCCAAGAAAAACGCCACACCCTCTTCTCCCTAAGGGTTAGGGTTTTGTCTTCCTCCTCTTCTTGTTCTTGTGTTCTTCATGATATTCAAGGGAGCTAGCACTCAAAAGGCAAGGCAAGCAAGCCCAAAGGTTCCTAAAGATCATGTTCGTGTGGATACCGTTGGAGGCTCGACACTTGGAGGGCTTTTCATGGTAGATCAACACCTTCATCGAATAGGATCTTGCCCTTTGAAGCATAGAAACCTTCTATGCTTGAGGTATTTGTGCTAAACACCCTTTAATCGTATAGATTACATCAAAGAGATCCATGGCTAAGGTAATAAATTTTTAAATTTTCCGCTGCGTTACTCCCCTTATTACCTTACAAGTGGTATCAGAGCCTACTTTGATTATATCTATATGATTTGTGTTTATTTAATTGTCATAAATATGGATGGTTTGTTCTTGATGAAATTTGTCTCAAAATTGTTTTAGAAAAATCAAGAGTTTGATTTTTAAGATAAGTTCTTAATTGTTTAAAAGTGTTTTAAATAATTAAGATGAGTTCTTATAGTTGTATTCAAAGGTTTCTAAATTATTTTTACGTGCTAAAAGGGTTTTAACATGTTTTGATTCAAAAGAGTATTGAAAAAGACTTAAAGAATTTCAAAGATCGTATTTTCTAGACACAAACCTGCGCGAAAACTCGCGCGCGTTTTTACCCTACGGTTAAAAACTAGTATGTTCTGTCAACAAACCGCGGATGAAACCGCGCACGGTTTGTCCCACGGTTTGCTTGGCAGAGTTCTAGCGGGATTTTTCCTAATTTTTTGAAAACACGGATTTTTGAAATTTTCTCTATAAAAACACTTTCCAATTTTAATTGTTAATATTTGGAAAGTTAAATTTTGGAAACCTACACCTTCTATAACTTTATTTTTGAGACAAATAAATTCAAGAATATTAATCTAATTAAATTAGACCATGTGATTTATGACTAGAATTAAATAAAGTAATTTATTTAATTGTTAAATATTATGATGGCATGGTGGATGATTATGGACTATGACCAATGTGATTGAATGGTTGAATTTTTATCAATTTTGATGGTTGGCTTGTATTGGTTTTTAAAATAGGGCCTGCGCTGTCCTGCCTTCTCTATTATTCTCATGTAATTCTCTTCTCACCTAACTCCCCTCGAATGTAACTCGAGGTTTCTTAGTCAATACATGTAATGTACATTGTGTAGGTTAGAGTTAGGTTTTGATTTTCTAAATTGTTTAGAATAGAATTACATGTGTAATGTACAAAGAAGATGGAGATGGAACCAAGGAGCAACCATGGAGGCTTATCAAGAGTTGAAGACCTCCCAAGGAATGCATCAAGGAGTTGATCACATCCCTTAGGAATTTGACCATATATTTTCCTTAAGGCTCGAGGAAAATATCTTAGTAAAGTCCATAATCATCCACGGTTTATTATGCATGTTTTTATTTTATATGTCGATATATTTTAATTACATGCTATGATGAGACTGTATATTGTATAATTAACATAAAATCCCTCAAATAAAATATTAAGTCACTTAGCCTTCCATTATTGTAGTAAAAATCATTGTTTTTGTTAAGTGTTGACTTGTTGGCCCACCGTCAAGGTCATCTTACCTAGAGCATGTTTTTTACTATGAGATATGATCTCCAAATAATGGGCCTGACTTAACAAAAATGCTTAACTTGTTGGTCTCCATCAAGGCTATGGTGTTTTTGAGGCGATATTAAGTCAATATATATAAGTTGCCTTCCATTATTATAGCAAAAACGAAGAGTTCCTATTAAGTGTTGACACGTTGGCCTCCGTCAAGGTCACCTTACTCGGAATATGTTCTTGCTATGAGATGTGATCTCTGAATAATGGGTATGACTTAACAAAAATACATAACGAGTTTGGCCTCCGTCAATGTTATGATATTTTTTAGGCAATGTTGGGAAACAAATAAGATGTGAATATCAAGAGTTGATACCCAACTATCTAGGAGTCACAAGAGTTGTGATTGATAAAAGTTATCTACCTAATCGAAGTTACCTTTGGGGCATTGGCCTTCTATCAAACCCAAAGTTAATTAGATGGGATCCTAGCCCACTAAGAATTTCCAATGGATTCCCGAATCAATAGATTGAGGGTTATTGATTTGAAGTAAAATAGTGGGAGCAAACCAAATAAATTCGAAGCCCACATTTTTGGTTTGCAATTATAACATGAAACAAATACTTGTACTATCTTTTCACTTGTTGTAGAATACATGTACACATGAACACACTTATCACCCTATATCTCCATTAATATGCGATTTTCTTGGACTAGTGTAAAACTTGAGAATAGTTCTTAAGCACAATTGGCTATGTCCTTGATACCCACTTCCACTTGTCCTATAGTGATAATTATAGTTAGGAAACAATGTGCATACAAGATGCATAAAAGATGATAATGATATTGCTACTTGTATCGTAATGTCATCTATAATTCCTAAGCTATAAAAGTAGCACAAATTGATAGATCTTTTTGTCTGTGATTGTGCATCTCAAAGAGTTGTTGATACACAATCTAGGACCATTAGATATGAGATATCTAAAGAGTAGTCTATCAAGGAAGAAAGGGGCACTTTATTGTTTGTCAAGGGTAAAACCTAGCGTGGTCTTGAGAAGACCCATGTAGCTATGACAAAGCTTAAAGGTGTGATCAAAATGGACAAGTCTAAGGGCACATGTTTCCAATTCTATTGGAAAGGGAATTGTAAGGCTCGTTTCAATACTAAGAAGTTAAAGAGGCTTAGTGAAGCTTCTACTTCTAAGTATGTTTATATTTGAGATAAATTCATCTACTAATTAAGACCATTGGGTATAAGATACTGGATTTAGATCCCATATTTGCAAAATATGCAAGGTCATAAGCATAGTAGATAATAAGAAAGAGAAAGTCAAACTACGTGTGATGAATGGAGCAAGAGTTGCTACACTAGCTGTAGAGACTTATACACTTTTTACCAACTGGGCTTGTTCTAGAATTTAAAACATTGTTATTATGTTGTGATACTTACAAAAGAACATGAAATCAATTCACATTAAATGTGAAAAGATTTACCATTACAAAAGAGAATATATACTGTTCTTTTACGTAGTGGTGTTCTTTGTGCTATTAGATCACTAAAACAACGTTTTATAAATCCTAGACCTTGATAAGTCCATTCTCAAACATAGACAAAAACTCTATATTTTGAAACAACTATTCTTCTGGCATTATAGACTTGGTCATGTGAATGAGAAACGCACTTCTAAATTACATAATAGTTGTGTACTTGGACTCTTTCAATTGTGAATCGTTTGAGACATGCGATTCTCATTTACTTAGAGAGATGACCATAACACCTTTTATTATAAAAAGGTGAATATGCTAGTGATCTTCATAGACCTTCAACATATAGATGTTTTTGGCCCAATGTCGATCTATGCTAGAGGTTGTTTATCATACTTCATCACTTTCATGGATGATCATATGGGATATGATTATGTGTATCATATGATACACGCATCCATGGCCTTTGAAGTGTTCAAAGTCATTAGCATTGAAGTAAGAAAAACAAAGTTGACAAGAGTATTAAAACACTAAAGATTTGATCTATGTGGCTAATACTCAATGTCAAAGGTTTTCAAAATAATTAAAGAAAAATGTGATTCTTTCTCAATGTCTCCATTTGAAACACCATTATTGATGATGTGTGAAAGAGGAGAAGTTGTACCCTATGAGATATGGCGCAAACCATGATAAGTCATACTACAATTCCTAACCTCATTTAAGGGGTTCTTGCCTTAGACGCCACTCCCATACACTCAACCATGTTCCAACAAGTATCTATTTGTGGGGTATTCCTTGTGAAAACATTGGACACCACTTCTATAATTCCCTTGAGAAAAATGTTTGTCTCAAGAAATGTCTTTTTCTAGAAAAATAGTTTATTCTTAAAAGAGACAGTGGGAGCAAGATAGAACTTGAAAAGGTTCAAGAACCATGAATTGACAAAGATCAATAGTTGGAACTAGAGCTTATGCCACATGTTAATGAGGCGCAACGGAAGCTCAAAATACACAAAATCTTCAAAAGACTGATAGAGTGCATTATACTCGTGAGAAATATGGATTTCTCACACATGAGAGATATAGACTTCTCATTAGCAAGAGCAATATTGTACTTGTCATATATGATGACAAACCTACTAGTCACGAAGAGGCTTTGTCTAATGTAGACTCCTTGACATGGCAAGATGCCATAAAATTCAAAAATGGATTCCATGTACAAGAACAAGGTGTAGACCTTGCTCAAGACACCCAATCGGATAAAACCCATAGGGTGCAAGTAGGTCTTTAAAAGAAAGACTGACATGGATGGTAATGTAGTTACCTATAAAGCAAGGTTAATGGAAAAGGATTCAATTCAAAGGCTTGACTTTGAAAGAAACCATTTTACCAATAGCCATGCTTAAATCCATTTAAGATTTTACTTGCAATAGCTGCTTTTATGGCTATGACAAATGGATATGAAGACTTTCATCCCTTAACGGGAATTAAAAGGTATGTATATGATACATCCCTTGGGCCTTTACTTCCATTGATAGTCATTGGGTACGCAAGCTCCAAGGGTCCATTTGTGGATTCTTGCAAGTGTCAAGGTGTTGGAGCATTTGTTTTGATAAGATAATCAAAGAGTTTAGATTTTCTTGAAAACAAAGACAAGCTTTGTGTAAATGTAAAGTTGAGTGGGAGCATTGTCATTTTCTTGATACTATATGTGGATGACATATCGTTGATGGAAACAACATACTTTAAAAGGTAAAGATATGGTTGTCCAAGAATTTCTTAATAAAGGAGAGGCGATCTCTAATCTAGGAATTAAGATCTATATAGATAGATCCAAGAGGTTGCTTGGTCTCACTAGATCCACGTACATAGGCTAGATGCTAAAGGGTTTAGCATAGTGCAATCGAAGAAGGGGTTTTACCTATGAGATAGGAGATTACTCTTTCAAGAGACATGTGTCTTTGATACTTGTTGAGATTGATAGCATTAATAGATCCCGTATGCTTTTGCAATGGATTCTATTTTGTATGCTATACTATGTACGAGACCCGATGTCTCCTGGCTTTAAGTGTTACGAGCAATTCTTGGTGAGTGTCACTAGATGGTTATCAAAGAATATTCTTAAGTACTCTAGAAGCACTAAAAGACTATTCTTGACTATGGAGATTACACTTAAGAAGTAGTGGGATTTTAAGATACAAGCTTTTAATCCAATAGGGATGATAAGTAAATCATGAGATGAATTGGTGTTCACGTTGAATTGTAGTGGATAAAAGCGTTTTATGATAGACACTACAATATATTCTATAACAAAGGCAAGTACATGGTAGCTTTAGAAGTTACTATGGATTAAGGGATTCTTTGTTGGACAAAGAATAGTTCCTTCTATTGTTTTATGAAACACTTGTGCCATCACTTAATCAAGGAACTAAAGTCTCATCCATGATCCTAAAGTGTATTTAGATGCCACCATCTATTTGTGGAAATAGTTTGGTACAAATGATGAAAAGAGAGAGGAAGTTTCCACAATGTTAATGTCACTAATCCTTTCACCATGGCCTTATCCCAGAGTTGGCATGATAGTCGTGCTTATGGCCTAAAACTTAAAGGTGATTGATTTTAGTGCAAGTGGGAGTTTGTTAGTGTATGCTCTAAAACCAAGTTGATTTTTGAGATTTTTATTACGCTTATTTCGTGTTATACTTATATATGTGGCATTTTCTTTGTCATTTAATACTTGTTATTAATATTACTTGTTTATTTGATAAAGTCCATAGAATATTAACTGTGTATAAGAGATTGTAAGAGTTACAATGATGAGACTCTTATTATACATAAAGTTATATTCTTAAATATCCCTAGTCATAGTATTAATGAGATTGGACATCATTAATATGGGAAGACTAGCACATACTTTGCCTCTACTTAGGGTAAGTAGTAGTTGATCTCGTCAACTATGGTATGTGACACTTAAGCTGGTATGTGGATGCTTGTTAGAGAACAAGTTCATTGGATTGATCCGCCAAGAGTTGCTATTCATAGTGCTAATGAATTATACTCTTAATGGCAATGGTGTAAGTGATCCTTAGACTTGAGATTACCATGGTATCTTGAGTGTGGATTGCTATGCTTTGACTCTATTGCTCGGATGCTCGTAAAAGAGTAGCCCATACGATAGAGATTGGGTATAGTATGAAGCATGGAAGGATAGTGAGTAATCGATATAGAATTCACCACTCCTTATTATAGGAGAGTATATCCCGGATTGGCCACTTGTTGAAATATGACTTAAAGAATCTTTTGCGTAAAAGTGAAAGTATGACTTGAAAGAGTTTCAAGGTTATACTTTTATGGAAAGTTATATTTCGGGAACAAGCAATTATTAATTAGTCATTTAAAGAGTGCGCACTACACTCTTATACTAATTGGGATATAGTGTGGTGAAAGGACTATTAATTACACGGTAACATTGTCATTGATAGGTGTAGTCTACCATGACTTTCCTATTCACTTAGGTGGTCATGATGCATTGCTAGACGCCACTCATGATCTATAAGTGCAAATTAATTAATTAGTGAATTAATGATAAATTAAAGTGTTAATTTATCTGGCTCTTAATTAATTAATTAATGAGTTATAATTTGTACTTATTGCCAACGTGAATGGAACCTAATGTGTCACACACAATAAGAACAGTGGTCTTTGGGTTAAATTGTTATTAAGATAAGTATATGATACTTATGGGGTTAATTTATGTGATAAATTAACTTAAAGGACTTAATTATAGATATTCTAAGTCTTGATGGAAATTAGTTTCCTAAAAGGAATTAAGAAGCTATTTGGTTTCCTTTTGGAATAGGTTTCCTAAAGGAATAGGATTAGCTTAAGGTAAGCTTCCTAAACCTTCTTGGTTTCCAATTGCTCTTGTTTCCTTAAAAACTAGGATACTACATCTATAAATAAGTCCATGCCTTGACTCTTGGAAGATTGATGAAACACAAGATAAAATTTAGAGAGAGAAAAATTGAGAGAGGCGTGTTTTCTCCCAAGAAAAACGCCACACCCTCTTCTCCCTAAGGGTTAGGGTTTTGTCTTCCTCCTCTTCTTGTTCTTGTGTTCTTCATGATATTCAAGGGAGCTAGCACTCAAAAGGCAAGGCAAGCAAGCCCAAAGGTTCCTAAAGATCATGTTCGTGTGGATACTGTTGGAGGCTCGACACTTGGAGGGCTTTTCATGGTAGATCAACACCTTCATCGAATAGGATCTTGCCCTTTGAAGTATAGAAACCTTCTATGCTTGAGGTATTTGTGCTAAACACCCTTTAATCGTATAGATTACATCAAAGAGATCCATGACTAAGGTAATAAATTTTTAAATTTTCCGCTGCGTTACTCCCCTTATTACCTTACACATGCATGCGCAGTTAGTCCAATTGCCTGCATCACATCAACATATCTTATTTTTTGAATAAACATTTGTTTGGTATTTATCTACCATATTGCACATTACTTTAATTTGTCCAGCATTTTGCATATCACTTTTTGTTAGTTTTACTTTAACTAACCCATTGGGTTTTAATTTCTGTCATGTTTTAATTCGTCTGTGGAGTTTTAATTTCTTATCATTTTCAAGTCTGACAGTCCAGACTTTGCATTCATGATCCATGACAACCCAGGGTCATGCTTTTGTTATTTACTTTTCCAAGTCTGACAGCTCAGACTTTGCATTCATGATCCCTGACAGCCCAGAGTCATGCATTTGTCATTAACTTTTTCAAGTCTGACAGCCCAGACTTTGCATCCCATGATTCCTGACAGCCTAGGGTCATGCATTTGTCATTTACTTTTCCAAGTCTGACAGCCCAGACTTTGCATTTATGATCCCTGACAGCCTAGGGTCATGCATTTGTTATTTACTTTTCCAAGTCTGACAGCCCAGACTTTGCATCCCATGATCCCTGACAGCCCAGGGTCATGCATTTGTCTTTTACTTTTTCAAGTCTGACAGCCCAAACTTTGCATCCCATGATTCCTGACAGCCCAGGATCATGCATTTGTCATTTACTTTTCCAAGTCTGACAGCCCAGACTTTGCATCCCATGATTCTTGACAGCCCAAGATCATGCATTTGTCATTTACTTTTCCAAGTCTGACAACCCAGACTTTGCATCTGATGATTCCTGACAGCCCAGGATCATGCATTTGTCATTTACTTTTCCAAGTCTAACAGCCCAAGATCATGCATTTGTCATTTACTTTTCCAAGTTGGCAGCCCAACTTTGCATTCATCAACCTTGGCAACCCAAGGTCATGCATCCGTCCAGCAGCCTGGTCGGCATCTTTTATTTATGTTGCCAAGTCTGGTAGCCCAGACTTTGCATTGCATTTTATGATTCCTGGCAGCCCAAGATCATTTATTTACTTTTCCAAATTGGCAGCCCAACATTGCATTCATTAACCTTGACAGCCCAAGGTCATACATCTGTCCAACAACCTGGTCGGCATTTGTTTTTTTACTTTTCCAAGTTGGCAGCCCAATTTTGCATTCAGCAACCTTGGCAGCCCAAGGTCATGTATCTGCCCAGCAGCTTGGTTGACATATATTTATTTACGTTTCCAAGTCTGGCAGCCCAGACCTTGCATTGCATTTTATGATTCCTGACAGCCCAGGATCATTTGTTTACTCTTTCAAATTTGGCAGCCCAAACTTTGCATTCAACAACCTTGGCAGCCCAAGGTCATGCATCTGTTCAGCAGCCTGAACGGCACATGTTTATTTACAATTTTTAAGTCTGGCAACCCAGACATTGCAACAAACAAATTGATCACCCATCAATAGCAATTCCCACAATCAAAACCCATTCCTAACGCAACAAACAACATATAATTGATCACACACACTTTCAGATTCACACAAACATCCACACACATACACACACCAGCATGCAATTGGTCAAAACCCCACAAGAACAACCCAAAACTGTCATCCCAAGACCACCAAAAATTGCACAAAATCAACCCACCATCACCGCCTGCAAACCTGCAAAAAAATAGATTAATCATAACAGCCCACCTGTGACAGCCCCACCTTACCCAGAGGCGCACCAAAGGGCTTAGCGGACTGCCTGCCTAGCTCTCGCCAGGTCTCGATTCACACACTCACGCAAACGTCCGAGCGTAATTAACTTAAAATAAAATAAACTAAAATAAAATGGAATAAATAAAATACACTCATTTTATTTATCATAAAGTACAATTCACATCAAAAGTTTACGTGTCATAATATACATGATTTTTCACAAAGATAGCCTAATACAGTTCGGCTATTACAATAACTAAAACATCTAGCATACTCAAAATCAGTCGTTCCAGCTTTAATTTTTTTTTTTCAGGAAACCTGAGTAAGGAAAACAAATAAAATGGAATGAGCTATAATAGCCCAGTGAATGTCCAAGTCATGCAATCAAATCAAGAACTCATTATTTTAGTAAATAAAATAATCGAAGCAATAAATTAATAAATCAAGATATGAACAATTTAAGTTAACATGTAGTCAAAGGAGGATACAGGGCTCAACTACGGAAGCAAGCTTAACCGCAGAAAGAGCAAGTACTGATCATGTAGTCACGATATTTGGACCGAGATAATAGCTCAGGTCTTTATCAAAGAACATATCAGTTTTATCAAGCACAAACCCTAACCGCCAATCACCTTATAACCTCTATACAAGCTACCACATCCAGGGAGATATTCTCAACCCTGGAGGGCCAACAAGCAAACAGGTTCAATCCGGAGTTGGCCTCTTTGAGGATTCACAACTCGAAAGGGAAAGAACATCAAGCCCTAAAACACCCAACACCTTATGTCCTCCCACGTGCAGCCGGGTTGACCATTCCGTGAAATAACGGTGAAGTTAGTCACGATAGTCTCACGCACACACAAATAACACATTGGTCAATGAAAACAAGTAACACATTGCGGAATAGATGTGATAAAGTACACATCTTTCCTCAAGTAGCACAGGTATTCACATAGTAATTGCAAATTTTCGCATAATATTTATCAAATAAAATATCACATTTCATGCATCATGCACACATAAAGACACTCACCTTGAAAGCCTAAGAAAATATCTCGTGAAATGGTCGTGATGTGTTTTCGGACCCTGAAATTTAAAAGAAATAATAACATAAAAACTCAATTAAAATCCTAGTAAATTTAGTAAGAAAAATCAAGAAAAATACGCCACTTATTTCTAGGGTTTTGGTTTTAGGGTTTCTAGGGTTTAGAGCTTACTTATTCTAAGAAAGTCTAATCTATCACTAGATCATTTCTAAAAATTCCTACACTTAAATTTCCCTCAATTGAACACATTCTAAGCTTAAAATTTCACTTATCCATTTTTCTTCTTTTAATTCTACCGAAATTTCGGCAGCATTTCCCCTTAAATCGGACTAACCAAAATTTTTAAACCTGCAAGAAAATTCAACAACCCAATCCATTCAACATGTACCACAACTTCTATGATCAATTTAAACTCAAATTCAATCAAGATTCCACTCAAATTCAAAATCCCTACTCCAAGAATCATCACCCAACTCTGCACAGGGTTGGTTTTCAGCCAACTTCGTGCCATTGCTGGGGTCAATCCACTAAGAACTAGTGAATTGTGATTACATGGTTTGAAAGTACGTTTATAGGGCTACAACTTTCGTGAAGATCATCAATCCAAATTCCAACTAGAACAAGTTCAAAATCAGCCCTCTAGTTGGCTCATCATCAAAACTGTTTCACGCAGAATCAAGTTTTCAGCCAACTTTGCAAACTTTCTGCGATTAATACACAATGAACCACAGTGCCAGCTTTACACCGTTGGAAAGCCCTATCAATCTAGTTTCCAAAAAAACAAGAATCACTCGAATCCAAGTTATCTACATCAAGTTATGAAAGTTTTACTAAAACTGGTCCAGCATGACTGTTATTCAAATACTACTAATATTCAAGGTTTAAATGGTATTTACTAGTCTATCTAACCAAGAAAACACTTAATATAACAAGTAAAACTTCAATTCAAACTAAGTTCTTCAAGTAGTAATACCAAGAATCTAGTTTTATACTTGAACAAAAGACTAATTAAAACTTGAAATTAGTAGGAAAAGTTCATAGCACATACCTTGATCAAGCTTAGAAGGTTGCTTAGGAAGAAGAAAAACTAAATTTCTATGGTGAAATTGCCCTAATCTTGGAGAGAAAGCTTCAAGAAGTTGAGAGAAAATGAGAGGAAAAGAGAGAAAATAGAGGGCCGGCCAAGATAGCAAGGAAAAGAGAAGAAATAGGCTAGAAAGAAAAAAATAGAAAAGAAATAAAGAAAAAGGTAGGTAAAATGATAACCAATTAAAGTGTAACAAGAGTAAGATTAGAGTTTAGTCTTTTAATGCATTAGTGGCTAACTTGGTTTAATTTAATTGGTGGAAAATATTGGTCACTTATCTCCTAACAACTTGCAAGACTTTGGCACAAATTTTAAAGCAAAAAGAGAGAAAAATAAGAGAGAGAGAGGGCCGGATTTTAGAGAGAGAAAGCAAGGGAGATTAGTGAAAATTTTAGGTCAAAATTTTGAACTAAAGCTCACTTAATCAAAAGTCTTGAAAATGATAGAGTTAGTTAGTTAGTCAAAATTAAACACTATTATAAACTAATAGACCAATAAAATTAACCCAAGTTTGGTACTTAGGTGTACCACTTAATCATGAAAGAATCTCATTTACTTAACCTAATTAACTTGAGGAAAACTTCCAACTAATAAATCAAAGATTAACACTAACCCTAACTAAAGGAAATTCTCTTATTGAAGGCATTTGATCTTGACCTTTCTTTTTCCTTTTCTCACCATTTTATATATATCTTCCTACTAATAAATATAACATGTATTATATAATTTTTATACGAATTTCTGGGGCGTCACACCACCAAACAAGAAAAAAATAGCGAGCAAACTTAAGAGAGATGAGAAGGAGTTTGAGAAACTGAAATCAATAGAGAGACGAAATAGAGAGGGGAAAAACCAGGGGCCAGCTAGCGAGAAAGACAAAAAATGCGCGAGAGAGAAAAATCAGAGCGGGAAAGAAGGCTCATAAATCTGGAGAAAGAAATCGCAAGAAACAGATGGAGAAGGAAGAAAGAAAAGTACCGAAAAAGAGGGATGTGAAGCTAGAGAAGAAACCAGAAAGAGAGAAGGAGGATAGAGAACAGAAAGAAAAGAGGAAGAAGAGAAGAGAAGGAGAGAGTGACTGGGATGCAATTGGAAAGCAGAGAAAATACAGGGAGGGGAAGAAGAGAAAAGAAACAGGAGGAAAGAGTTTCAGAGGGCGAGAGAAATCAGAGAATTGAGAGAGAAAGGAAGATAGAAAAAGAAAGAAAAGAAAAAATAGAAGGGGAGAAAGAAAAACAGAGAGAAATAGACAGTGAGAGTGAAAAGGAGTAAAAGGAAATTGGAATTTGGGAGAAGAGGAGCAAATATGGGAATTGGGAGATTTATTTTTTTGGGAATTATTTGACATTCTGCTTTACGCCAGATTGTCTTGCCATAATTTGGTTAATCTGCAATCTTTAGTTTTAATTCAGTTTTCTTTCTGTGTTATATTTATTTCAGTTCTTTATTGTTTAGTTAATTGGGATTATTTTGCTTATTATTTGGGTTTAGTTTCCTAATCAATTTTGTTGAGCTGATTAATTTAATTAATTAGTCTAATATTAATTCACTTTTAGCATTATCTTTGGGTATTTGATTACATAAAAATACAGAGTTGCATTCTTTTCCTTGCCCTCAGAATTTAATTATTATCATCGTGCCTCGGATTTCTTTTACCTTTACATTTTAGTCCCACTAATTATAGATTGCCCCCTCTAGGTTCAATTTCTCTCAAATTAGGTCCCATAATTTGCAATTTCGCCTTTCATATTGCATGGAATTTTATTTGTCGCCCCTTTTGCTTAGCTTAAATTTACATTTTTGTACCTTGCTAGAATTCATTGTTTTGCTGCCCCAATTTGTGTTAATTACATTTTTGCCCTTAGACTTGTGTAGATTTTTTTAATTAGTTTAAATTTACTATTTGGCCATAATTTACTCTACTTTTTCTATTTTTTTTATTTTTTTTCCCCTTCTAACTTGCTATAATTTACATTCTTCTAATATGTTAGTATTTCGTATTTTACTCTTTGTTTTATCAAATAGTTGTCCCTTAACTTGTGTGTTCATTTTTAAGCTTTTGTACCAGGTCTTCAAAAAGGTATTTTCTTTACCTTTTAATTGCTTCTTTATGTGCTCCAACTTGCTCTAATGTGATATTTTATGCATTTTTTTTATGCGTTTCTTATTTTATGCAATTTTTGTGTATTTATTTATTTTGTGTTATTTAATTTTAAATTTTATTATTTTGACAAAAAATGTAATATTCTTGTATTTAGCTAGCCAATGTAATAATTAGATTATTTTCTTTTTATATTGTTTACAAATATTTTTGTATATTTAGATAGAAAGTGTAATAGATAGGGTATTTTTAAATTTCCCCCTTAAATTGTAAATCAAGCCCCCGGTGTAATAGTTAGGATTTATTCGCTTTTGCGTGCTTACGTACTTATTTGTTTTACCGCTTTCCTTAGGATTTTTGCATCTAGAATATTATGCTTATATGTTATGTGCTCCTATGTGATCTTATATGTTTTTATATGTTTAATTTGCTTTTAATTCATGCTTTAATGTTTAAATTCATGATTTATGGTATTCCGTCACCACACTAGTCCAACACTAGTTGTGGCTTCATTCTTTTCTGCTAGTCCAACGCTAGTAGGATTTTTTAGAACGGGCTAGCCCAACGCTAGACCCTTAGGACATTTTAGTATTATGTGCATTCGTGTGCATTTTACATTTCACACACTTCTAGTTTTTCTTTCCATTTGGCATGATTTTATTATTATTATTATTATTATTATTTTTTGACACATTTTTTAAAATGCATGACATTTAGGTTGCATCTCACTTAGAAATTAGGACATTTGTGTGATTTGACTAGAAATAGTCGCCTACTCACGCGGGAAGCGGTGGCGTACATGCCGTTCCCCCCTCCGTGAGTAGAAACATTCAGTCACGAGATACTAGTCTCCCATACCCGTCATGTTGCATACCCGCCTTCTTTCTTCACTTACTATATATTATTTCTTTTTGCATCACATTTTGCATAAAAACTCGTGACTCCCTCGAGATCTCGACTCGGGTTTCGCAATCAATGCGATAATTTCGACCAAGCTTCGATGGGACATTCTGACCCTCCCGATATTCACATTTAGACTTAAGATTTGCATTCATTTAGACACATCCTAAATGCGATAGAATTTAGGGTTGATTTAGGAAATTTTGATTAAACCTCGCAACTAGCCTCGGCTAGGTTGAAAGGGTGCCTTAGGCGCAAGCCTTTGCCTTCCCTTTCTTCAAATGTGACTTCCGGACCTTTTTCTCTCATTTTTCGTAGACCGGAGTCGAAAAAGGATTTTAAAATATTTTTCTAAAATTTTATTTTTATTTTTGTTAAATGATTTTTCGGGTGACTTGGTACATCCTAACTCGGTACCAAGTGGGGACTCCATTTTCTAAAATAAAAACCCTTTTTCAAAAATTGTTTGGCCAAATCTGTCGCAAATTTAGTCCCGGCCTTGTTTTCTTTTAAAATACCATTTTTTTTAAAATACACTTTTTCTACTAAAATTTGATTTATCACACACGCGCATGATTTTTCCCAAAAACTTGCTTTTCAAAAGGGTCATCAGACTAGATCGTCTTTTTCGGGACGCGACAGTCAACGACCCCACTAGCACCCTTCCACTTTATGATTTTAGGATGCGACAGTATGTGACAAGTCTCCATTGGTACCACATCACAAAGAACCTCATCATGATACTTGCAAAGTGAAAACTCCATCTCCACTTGATTGGTCACCTCCAATTCTCCATTGTTAGTCAACCTTTTGTATGGATTTGGATGCTTCAACAAGGGCAATCCTAGCTTTCCAACACACATAGTACTAGCCAAGTTAGTGCAACTATCATGATTGATATGCATACTACATACCTTGTTTTTTACAGTGCATCTAGTATAGAATTTACTTTCAACTTGTTGCACTTCCTCTTCACAAACCATCTTTTCTTCAACAGCCATAGGAGTCAAATTGATAGACTTCTTCCTCTCTTCTTGCAAAAACCTATTGATGGTGTCATTGAATTTTGCAAAAGCATCACCCTCTTTGGATCTTATAGTAGCTTTGTCACTCCTTCCATGAGAATTTGCTTTAGAGCTCCTTGATTGCAATTGCCTTTTCTCCTCCTTCCTTGAAGTATAGTACTCTTCAGAATCATGCTCCACAGTATACTTCTTGGAAGACTGAAATTTCTCACGTCTCCTAGAAGAGGGATATTGAAATTCTCCTTTCCAAGACATGGTAAGTAGCTTTAAAAACCTGCAAGAAAAAGGTTAGTTTAAAAGCAATAATATCCTCACCACTCTATTAGTGTATACACTCAACTCTCGTGTATCACTCAAGTTAATGGCTTTTTCCCGATAATGATCTCACCAACTAAGCCTTTTTCCACTCTAGAGAGCTTATCTTGCAAGGCTCTTAAAGAAGAACTTTGCTCAATTGATCATACCAAGTCACCTTATAACAACCAAATCAATTAGCTCAAGGATAGGATAGGAAAAAACAAGAATATGAACAAGAGATTAGGATTTGATATAAGGAAAGTCAAAGAAAGATTAAAACTCAAGATTAGACTCAAGAAACACAGAATGGGAACCCTAATATGTGGTATTCTTGTGTGAAAGTCTTGATTTTTAAAACTTTCTTGAAAATTTAAGAACTTGAAGAAAGCTCAAGAACTTGTTCAAGAACCTCAAGAAATTCAAGAACAAAATCTGGACAGTTTCAAGACTCCAAGAAATCCACCAAGTAAGTCCAAGATTCTTCAAGAAACACCTTGTAACACCAAGAAACAACCAAAAATAGTTGAATAAAATTATTTGCACGGCTTTTAAACCTTGTGCAGCCTCTTTTATTCTCCTTTTTCTTTGATTTTTCTTTGTGCTCTACACTTACTCTTGTGGTTTTGAATTCTTGGAGCTTTACAAGGAAGGTTGAGCTAGTTTTTTTCATCAAAGAGCATACAAAGAAGCTACTCAAGAGTGGAAAAAGGCCTAGGGGCAAGCACATTTGAGAGAAAAAGCCACAATTCTTTGAGTGATACACGAGGGTTGAGTGTAGACACTAAGGGAGTAGTAAGGCTATTTCCTTTATTTTTGTTTATCTTGTGCTAACTTGTTTTTATAGGTTTTACTTGACCATGGCTGAGCAAAGAGATACTTCAATGGAGGACATTCAAGTTACGTTGAAGGCCATGCAAGAGGAGTTTAGAAGTATGAATAGCCGCATGGATGATGTGGAGTCCACCATTAAGGGGAAAACAAATCCAACTTATGAGGAGGAGCATGATGAGTATGATTCTGATACTAAAGAAGTAAACTCCTTTGGTGGTGACCGTGGAGAATTATTGGTCACTAGGAAGGCATTGAATGTGCAACCAAAAGACGACGAGGAGAGTCTACAACGAGAGCATATTTTTCATACACGTTGTACTGTGCTCAATAAGGTATGTAGCATGATCATTGATAGTGGTTCTTGTACTAACGTTGCTAGCACCTTATTTGTAGATAAGTTGCATTTGGAGACTGTGGAGCATCCCAAGCCCTACAAACTTCATTGGCTTGATAATCAAGAAGAGATCAAAGTGACTAGACGTGTGCTTGTTACTTTCTCAATAGGCAAGTACAAAGATGAAGTTTGGTGTGATGTTGCCCTAATGCAAGCATGCCATATTCTCTTAGGACATCCTTGGCAATATGATAGAAGAATTTCATATGATGGATACATGAACAACTACTCTTTTAAGTGGAATGAATGAAAGATTGTTCTTAATCCAATCTTTCCATCCAAAGCTCATTCTGATCAAGTGACTATTGCAAGGGATTTCTAATTACAAGCTAAGGAGAAGAATGAAGAAAAGAGTAAGAGGGAAGTCGTTCAAAGTAGAAAGAGTAAGGAGAGTGTTTCTTCTACAAGAGCAAAGAAAAGAGAAAACAAGAGTGTTTTGTTAGCTAGATCAATAACTCTTGTGTCCATGTACTCTAGAGAAAAAGTGTACTTTGCTAACTCACTTTATAACTCTTTCCCTATTCTTTTTGTGGTGATTTTGCAGGTTGGTTTACATGGAGAAATGCCACACTCTTGCTGCATATTGGTAGATCGTTCTTTAATCACTTGGAAGTTGACAAAACTATATTGGAGGAGTTGAAGCCAAGTTCAAATGCCACATTGAGCTTGACAACTATGATGGATTTCATTGATTTGTGGCATAAGTTTTTGAGTTCTTTTTGTTTTAATTGCCTTGAATTGTATCTTAATTTAGTTTTGTGTGATTCTCTTGCTAGTATAATTGGTTATGTTTTGCATCTAGCATATTTAGGTTCACTTAGTAAAATCTGTCCAAATGATTTTCTTGTGTCAAAGCATTACTCTTTGGACGTTTTTCAGTTTATTTTATGTGATATATCATGCAATATTTGTGTGTTCTTGTTACATCGTCTGAATTATTTTAGTGAGTTGATTGATGATATCACATTCTAGGGTTTATTATGCATAATTCATATGATGCTCATTTTCTTAGTTCACGTGATGTTTACTTAGATTCTTTTCATAAGTCTTTGTTCAACCATAAATTTTATCTTGTTAGTAATTGTTATTTTGAGTCCAATTATGGTTGCATAGACTTTGGAAATCGTATTATTCTTTTGCATGTGTTTAGGGATGGTTTTCATCTTAGCAAGTTTGTTTTGCGTAGGAGTCAATCTATCTATACGTTTTCTATGTGTGTTTTTGAGTTTTATCTTATTTTATCCTTAATGAACAAAATTTCTTTGGATACTTGTGTTTGTTCTTGTGTAAAGCCATCCGATTCTCATGTTTGCTTCCCCATCAATCTTCTAGGTACTAATGTTAGTTTATTTGACCTTGCAGATTTGAAGACAAATCTTTTCGAGGGAGGAGGGATTCATGTGATCCAAGGAGCAACTTCAATCATGATGTTTGGACACACTCATGGAGAAACTCATTTAGCTCAAGATGAGCTTGAATGGTGGTTGATCATGGTGGAAACATTTTTGCCGCTGCCTAGGGGAAAATCGTGACTTTGAGCCATTCAATGGACTTGTTGATCAAGCTTCTCAAGTGTATTCATTGGACCAAGAGTTGAATTTTGGTTATGGATCAAGTCCAACTACAAAGAAGTGCTTGGAAGAGAATCAACTTGGGCCAAGTCCAACTTATTACCAAGGCTTACCACTTGTTTTTGGGCTACTCAAGAGTCCATATGGAGCATCAAAGTTCAGCCGTTCAGCCCATATAGTATTGGATTGAAGATTGAAGCCCAACATCATTATGGAGTTAGCATTTTGGCCCATTTGGCTTTAGTGACTTGGACGTCCAGCTTAAGGCTTATTTGGGACGTGTTTTAGTATTTTTAGAACTTAGTTTACTTATTGTTTAGACTTCTATTTCAGTTACAATTGTTTCAAGTTAAGTGTTTCAATTAGCTAATGTTTAGGTTTAAGTAGTTGCTTTAAATTCTTAGTTGTAAAATCATCCTTGTAACCCTATAAATAGGGGTCACTATTCATACGAATTTCATAAGTTTGATGATTAATAAATTTGTGAATTCTCAAATTGAGTGCTTTCTTTTATTCTTTGCTGATTAAGAACAAACCCCGGACTTGTAGAGCGATTCCAAGTTCAAAACCCTAGCTTAGAGTTGCCTTATTGGTTTGATCAACCGTTCTAGGTGCTGATTCTTTGAGTTCTTATTCGTTCCATAAGGAGGTTCAAGGCTTCCTTAAATTTTTTAGTTGTTCATCTTGTGTGTTCAAGGCTTTGGTGCTGATTCTAGAGTCTAGTTCATCTAAGAGGAAAGGTTTGAAATTCATACTTGGTCTTTCAAGCAATTCCACGTTTGACTGCACGCATCAATATTGATGTGATCCAAGGAGCACTCACAATTGTTAGACTTGGACTTGAACATGGTGAGCTTAGGAGAGGCGTGTTCTTAGTGGAAGATGATCCACATGGTTGATGGTTGAAGATTATGCATGGATTTGAGCTTGTTTGCAAGCTTGAATTTCACTTTATTTATGTTAGCACATTGGCCCACGGAATGGAGCATTGGGTCATCTACAAACAAGGCCCAAAAAGAGTTGCTAAGTTGTCCAAAACAATCTTACAAGGGGCTAGTTACTTAGACTTACTTGGAGAGCTCTTGAAGTTGCTAAATGAAGGCCCAATGGAGCTTAATGAAGGTTGCCCAGCCCATGATGTGATCTTGGATGAATTTTTATGTTTTTTAGTTGTTAGAATTACTCTACAATTGTGTTTTTTGCTTAGTATTATTGTTAGCTTAGGTATAGACTTAGTAGTTGCTTAATTCTTCAATTCTAGAAAGTTATTTGTAAACCTATTTATAGGCCTCTTATTAGTTACGAATTTTAACAAGAATTATTCAGAAAAATTGTGTGTTTTCTCTATTGTGAGAATTTTCTGGGTTCTTTGTCGAATAAGAACTACTTTTGGTCTTATCAAGCTTGCTTATGGAGACCACCAACTTCGCTTAGAGTTTTCCTTGCATTTTTTATCAAGTCTTAGAGTTAATTAAGTTAGACGATTGAACTCTCTCAACTTGGTCTAGTCTAGTTATTCTTAGGCGTGTTTCATCTTCTCAAGGGAGATTCAAAGCAAAACAACTCCACATCAAGGGTTCCTTGGTTCACGAATCAAACGAGGTCTTGAGTTCAACGAGTTACAACCTGAAATCCAAGACTTTCTTGGCAACGCAACCGTGCGCACATCAAGAATACAACTTTCCTTATTCAAAAATCACTATACTTTCTTGTTTCTCTTAGCACAAGGATCTTGCTTTCAAGGAAAATAGAGCACTTTCCTTTTTGGTTCACACTTGCCCTTGCTTTCCTTTTTCCTTGTCACAGTTTTCCTAATCCTTTTGGACTAGGATTTCTCTTTTATTTAAACACCAAATCAGCTCCTTTTCTTCCATTTTTATGATCAAAACAAGCTGGAAAATTTCAGAAAATTCGTAGGTAATAATCTGTCAAAAATTCCGGCAAGTTCAAATTAATCAAGATTCAAGAGTCAAGTTCAAGAACTTGCTCCCATCAATCCCAAGCAAGAAGCTGGTCCCAAAACTCAACTAAATAGCCCCAAAAATTCCAGAAAAACATGCTAAACTCCCCTTATTAATGGCACAAATCAGTTCCAAAGATGTTTCAAGAAGGACAATGCAAGAAGTTCAAGAAACAATTTTTCAGCAACAATGTTCTTCAAGAACTTCTATTTATGACTCAAGAACTTCAAGAAATTTATCAAGATCTTCAAGAAAATTGTCAAGAACTTGAAGAAAGCTCAAGAACTTGTTCAAGAACCTCAAGAAATTCAAGAACAAAATCTGGATAGTTTCAAGACTCCAAGAAATCCATCAAGTCCAAGATTCTTCAAGAAACACCTTGTAACACCAAGAAACAACAAAAAATAGTTGAATAAAATTATTTTCACGGCTTTTAAACCTTGTACAGCCTCTTTTCCTTTTTCTTTGTTTTTTCTTTGTGCTTGGCTTTTTCTTTTTGAGCACCCCTTTTTTTTTTCTTTTCTTGGTTTTTATTTTTTTTCCACCAAGAATAACACAAACGACCCAAAACCTTCAAGAAACTTCAATCCAAGGCTTGTTTGTCTAAAAATTAATTTTTCTTGAAAAAATTTTAACACAAGAAATTCAAAAAACACCAAAAACAAACATTATCAAGAAACCACACAAAACCCAGAATTCTTGATTGAAGACAACCAAGAACGACTCTAAGACCCTGAAGAAAATTCAAGAAAGCACAAAAACAAAACCCAAAACACACAAGAAACAAACGGATTAATTTGGATAGAATAAGAAGATAAAAAAAACACATAAGAAGACAACTTGTTGTCCAATCTCGAGGCACTTTGACAACGACTCCAAGAAAGAAAAACAAAGAAACAAATTACAAGTTATTTAACCAGGCTCGAAGCTCTTTGATAAACAACAAAAAGAAAAAAAAAAGGGATATATCCAAATTTTTCCAAAGGAAAAATTGGATTGGAAAAACCTGAAATTTCAAGACTAGCTCTGATACCAATTGATATGCGCACGGTTGCATTTCCAAGAAAGTCTTGAATTTCAGGTATGCAACTCATTGAACTCAAGACCTCGTTTGATTCGTGAACCAAGAAACCCTTGACGTGGAGTTATTTTGCCTTGAATCTCCCTTGAGAAGATGAAACACACCTAAGAATAACTAGACTAGATCAAGTTGAGCAAGTTCAATCGTCTAACCTAATTAACTCTAAAACTCGATAAAAAAATGCAAGAAAAACTCTAAGCGAAGTTGGTGGTCACCACAAGCAAGCTTGATAAGACCAAGAGTAGTTCTTAATCGATAAAGAACCAAGAAAATTCTCATAATAGAGAAAACACACGATTTTTCTGAATAATTCTTGTTAAAATTCGTAACTAATAAGAGGCCTATAAATAGGCTTACAAAGAACTTTCTAAAATTGAAAAATTAAGCAACTACTAAGTCTATACCTAAGCTAACAATAATACTTAGCAAAAAACACAATTGTAGAGTAATTCTAACAACTAAAAAACATAAAAATTCGTCTAAGATTACATCATGGGCTGGACAACCTTCATTAAGTTCCATTGGGCCTCCATTTAGCAACTTTAAGGGCCCTCCAAGTAAGTCCAAATAACCAGCTCCTTATAAGATTATTTTGAACAACTTAGCAACTCTTTTTGGGCCTTCTTTGTAGATGAACTTGATCCACAACCAATGCTCCATTTCTTGGCCCAATGTGCTAACATAAACAAAGTAAAATTCAAGCTTGCAAACAAGCTCAAATTCGTGCATAATCTTCAACCAGCAACCATGTGGATCATCTTCCACTAAGAACACGACTCTCCTAAGCTCACCATATTCAAGTCCAAGTCTAACAATTGTAAGTGCTTCTTGGATCACAACAAAAAGGTAAACAGGATCCTAATCAATGGAGGTTCTGCGGTCTAGTAGTTAATTGATGATCCAAGGCTTCAACCAAGGGGGGCAAAGAGCCATCGGGATTATCAAACTTGATATAATGATTGATGGAATGGCTTTGAAAGCGTTATTCCATGTCATAGATGCCAAGACAACATACAACATACTCTTAGGAAGGTCGTGGATCCACAAGAATGGAGTTGTCCTGTCAATACTTCACCAATGTTTTAAGTACTCTCAAGATGGCATAGTGAAAAAGTGATAGTTGATGACAAGCCATTCGCTGAATCTAAAGTACATTTTGCTGATGCTAAGTTTTACCGTAAGGTCTGTGACGCAAAAGAAGTCAATGATCTACCATCAAGTTTGAGTGAAATTCAAAATTTTGATATTTCAGATTTGACCATAAACTCCACTTTGAACAATGAGAAGCAAGTTATTAAGCACAAAATTCAAGGCGCAACTACTCCATCGTCAAGTGATAGACTTGTTATTCTTTGCTATGTTCCAAAGTTAAAAGGGAAGGAAGAACAACCGTCTTCAGCTAAGTTTGAAACCTTGAAAGACCTGACATTTCTCGTTATAAAACTGGATACCGTCAAGAGGTCACAATCTCCATTGAAGGGATTTGTTCGTCCATTAAAGGAACCAAAATTTGAGCATAATGCCCTGCGAAGCTCAAGAACTGAGGAAGGCTTTGATCCTAATACCTATAGGCTTCTTGCAAAGGTTGGATATGATCCGAAGAACTCTACTACATTAGGTTCTTTACTACCTAAAGCTACTAGTGAAAGGGTCCATGGACTTAACTCTACTCAAAAAATGCTAAAGGAGAAAGGGTATACCATTGAGAGCTCCAAGGCTGGCCTTGGTTATTCCTCTCAAGCACTGATTCAAATCAAGATTAATAGGGTGAATAACCATTACATTTCTATTGCGGATGAAGCATCGTCGAACGTTGATGGTTCGAAGGCAATTGATCGACTTGGGGGTAAAACTCCACGCATTTCAGTTTTCCAAAGGTTGGGGCCGAAAGGATGAAAAGTTAGAAGTTCGCAGTCGATAAAGGAAAGAGTTGACAATCTGATCAAGGAGTTTGAGCCACCATCTTTTCCCAATCATAATATACAAAGATATGGTAGTCTTATTCCTTCAAGAATGAAAAAATGTACCAATTTTGTTGTGCATTATGAAAGCGTGTTGAAGGTTAAGGAGCATACCACAGTCCACGCTAGAGTTAAAGAAGATGATGAAAAGAGCATAGCCTTTTGTAACCATATAGCTGCAATTGATGACGAGAACCTTGGAGAAGAAGATGCTAAAGAAGCTCCACCTAAATTCAAAGAAGGTGCAAAGGCTACTGTAGATCAATTAAAGGAAATTAATTTGGGTACTCTCTAGCATCCACGTCCAACCTATGTGAGTGTTCTTTTGAGTCTCGAGGAAGAGAATGCGTATGTCGAGCTCTTGCAAGAATACCATGACATCTTTGCTTGGAATTACAAAGAGATGCCTGGTATAGACCCTTAAGTAGCAGTCCATCACCTAACAGTTAAAGGAGGTGCTCGCCCTGTCAAACAAGCTCAAGTATCTTACATGGATTTTGAGCATCGTCCTTGTGTGAAAAAAGAATGGGTTAATTTGTGTTTGCATTGATTTTAAGGATCTAAATAATGCTTGTCCCAAGGATGATTTTTCACTTCCTATTACTGAGCCTATCATTGATGTAACAACTAGACATGAGGTACTATCATCCATAGATGGTTATTCCGGATACAACCAAATTTGCATGACACCTGAAGATGAGGAGCTTACTACATTTCGTACCCCCAAAGGTATTTACTGTTATAAGTTATGCCCTTTGGACTGAAGAATGCTGGAGCAACGTATCAAAGAGCCATGCAAAATATCTTTAATGACATGCTCCATAAAAATGTGAAGTGTTATGTTGGTGACTTGATTGTCAAATCAAGAAAAATAAGTGACCACCTAGATGATTTGAGGCAAGTATTTGATCAACTAAGAAGGTATCAACTTGTTAGTGTATGCCCTAAAACCAAGTTAGTTTTTGGGATTTTTATTACGCTTATTTCGTGTTATACTTATATATGTGGCATTTTCTTTGTCATTTAATACTTGTTATCAATATTACTTATTTATTTGATAAAGTCCATAGAATATTAACTGTGTATAAGAGATTGTAAGAGTTACAATGATGAGACTCTTATTACACATTAAGTTATATTCTTAAATATCCCTAGTCATAGTATTAATGAGATTGGACATCATTAATATGGGAAGACTAGCACATACTTTGCCTCTACTTATGGTAAGTAGTAGTTGATCTCGTCAACTATGGCGTGTGACACCTAAGCTGGTATGTGGATGCTTGTTAGAGAACAAGTTCATTGGATTGATCCGCCAAGAGTTACTATTCATAGTGCTAATGAATTATACTCTTAATGGCAATGGTGTAAGTGATTCTTAGACTTGAGATTACCATGGCATCCTGAGTGTGGATTGCTATGCTTTGACTCTATTGCTCGGTGCTCGTAAAAGAGTAGCCCATACGGTAGAGATTGGGCATAGTATGAAGCATGGAAGGATAGTGAGTAATCGATATATGATTCACCACTCCTTATTATAGGAGAGTATATCCCGGATTGGCCACTTGTTGAAATATGACTTAAAGAATCTTTTGCGCAAAAGTGAAAGTATGACTTGAAAGAGTTTCAAGGTTATACTTTTATGAAAAGTTATATTTCGGGAACAAGAAATCGTTAATTAGTCATTTAAAGAGTGTACACTACACTCTTGGACTAATTGGGATATAGTGTGGTGAAAGGATATTAATTACACGGTAACATTGTCATTGATAGGTGTAGTCTACCATATGACTTTCCTATTCACTTGGGTGGTCATGATGCATTGCTAGACGCCACTCATGATCTATAAGTGCAAATTAATTAATTAGTGAATTAATGATAAATTAAAGTGTTAATTTATCTGGCTCTTAATTAATTAATTAATGAGTTATAATTTGTACTTATTGCCAACGTGAATGGAACCTAATGGGTCACACACAATAAGAACATGGTCTTTGGGTTAAATTGTTATTAAGATAAGTATATGATACTTATGGGGTTAATTTATGGCATCCGCTGCTCAAATAACACAAAGCTGCTGCCATAGTACTACCCACCACTGCCAAAGACCAAATCAAATCACCAATTACTAGACCACCACGAGCTCACTGTCTTCCCCAATCCCCCCTCCACTCACCACCAAAGCCACACTGCAGGCTTTGCTACATCAAAGTCACCATCTCAAATCAATAGAACCACCCTTTATTTAGCTCAAATCCACCGTAACAGCCCCAAGACCCACCAATCACAACCTTTATTGCTACCATCGAACCATTAGTTTTGTCAACCAAAAAGTTAATCTCAATCTCTTTCTACTTGCATTCACATACCATCAAATTCATGATTTTTTTTTTTTGGGTTTTGTCTGATAGATGACGATTTGTTTATGGACCTGAGGCACTTAGGATTTGAATGTTGGTTCAAGAATTAGTTTGAAAAAGATTGGGAGAAATTGATTCGGGTTGGGGTAGAAAGAATCAGGAAGAGAATTTGGGATTTTGTAAGCTAAGAGAGTTCAACAACTCTCCATTGAAGAAGTTTCTTTTTTATTTTGGGGGATTGAGGATTTTTAAAACGATTTGGATCTTTGGAGGCTGAGGAAAGAAAATGTTAGGGAGGATTTTTTTATGTTTTGTGTTTTCTTTCTTTCTATTTAGTTGAAGAAATCAAGGTGGGGGAATCTGTTGGTTTTTTTCTTAATTTTATAGTTCCGGCTTTGTCTAGTTTGGGTGGTTAAGCTACGCTATTGAATTGAGTTATACTTATTCTAGTTTAGTATATTCTATTTTATATTATGATTTTATGGTTATAACGTTGAAATTATCTTCTTTTGTCAACAGTTAATAGGGAGGGGCGAGAGTAGAAAGAGGAGAGATGAGGTACACAAAAGGGATCCACCTTTTGTTTAGCCCATCAAAATTATCTACCCATTTCCTATACTACCACTTATTGACGTGGGAATTCTACGTTGAAATTATCTTCAAACCATGTTTTTCGTTGGTGTTTTTTGGTATGCTTTTAAGTCTTTATATTCTATGCAACTACGTTTTTTAATCTTCATGGATTGCCCCCTCACACTTTATATTCTTTCAATTAGGTCCTGTATTTTGTATTATTCTCCATTGTGTTGCTGGAATTTTCATTTTTAGTCCCTATGACCTGTTGTAATTGTATTTTAGTCCTTTACATGTTGCTGGAATTTGTTTTAGATCCCCATTATATTGCTGGAATTTTGATTTTAGGCCCTATTAATTGCTAGAAATTGTATTTTAGTCCTTTACATGTTGCTGGAATTCGTTTTAGATCCCCATTATACTGCTGGAATTCATGTTAGACTCCATTAACATTGCTGGAATTTTCGTTTTATGCCACATACTTGTTAAAATTGCACTTTTGCCCCTTTACTTAGCTTTAATTTACCAATTGTGTCCCGCGTGTGCTTGAATTTGTTATTTGGCCACCAGGTTTCTTGAATTTCCATACTTTATTCCTTAGACTTTATGAGAATTTTCAATCATACCCCTTAAGCTTTATAGAATTTATTTTTAGCCCCCTTAGTTGTCAGAATTCACATTTTTACTTCAACTTGTCAATATTTACATATTTTAGCCTTTATTTGTTTATATCGAGGTATCTTAACATTTTTTTTGTGTTCTTAAGCATTTGTACCGGGTCTTCAAAGAGGTATCTCTATTTCTCGTTAAATGCTCCTTATGTGCTCCGATGTGCCCTTATGTAATTCTTTTTATACATTTTCTTCACATGTTTATTGTTTTACATGCTTTTTGCATATTTATTTACTTTATATTATTTAATTTTGAATTTTATTATTTTGGCAAAAAAATGTAATATTTTTGTATTTAGCTAGCCAACGTAATAGGTTAGATTATATTTCTTATATTTTTAGCAAAAAATTTGTATTTAGATAGGAAGTGTAATAGATAGGTCGTTTTTATCGTTTCTCCCTAAAAGTGTAGCTAATTCTCCAGTGCAATAGTTAGGACTTATTTGCTTTTGTGTGCTTGTGTGCTTATATGTTTTGCCGATTTCATTAGCATTTTTGCATCTAGAATATCATGTTTACGTGTTATGTGCCCCTACGTGCCCGTACATGTCTTTATATGCTTATTTGCTTTTGATTTATGTTTTACAGTTCTAAATCATGTTTTATGTTATGCCGTCATCACACTAGTCCAACGCTAGTTGTGGTTTCCTTACATCCCTGCTAGTCCAATACTAGTGGGTAATTCCTAGAAATGGCTAGTCCAACACTAAGCCCTTAGATCATTCTAGTGATAGTTTCACTTCCCGTGTGCATTTCATTTTCACACACCACTTCTCATTTTTAGGCTTTCTTTATTTATGCATGATTTTTTGTATGTATGTATGTATATTATTATTATTATTATTATCTATTTTTAACATTCGATAATGCATGACATTTAGGTTGCATTTCACTTAGAAGTTAGGTCATTTGTGTGATCCAACTAGAAATAGTCATCTACTTATGTGGGAAGCAGTGGACTGATAGCCCATTCCCCCCTCCGTGAGTAGAAAAATGTCAGTCATGAGTTGTCTAGTTCTCCGTTCCCGTTATGTTGCATTCCCACTTTCTTTGACCACTTATTATCTATATTACTATTTTTCTTTACTTTTTGCATTTCATTTTGCATAGACACTCGTTGTAGACACCAAATTTTGACATACCATTTATTTTCAAACATTGGAGGGGCATGTTTGCACTTTTTGGGACAAATTTTAATCTTTTGATAATCTGGAGGGCAAAATAGTAATTTTATTTGTAAATACTTTTTCATTATTTTTGGGGGCTTTTAAATTCACATTTTTACTTTCATACATATTTTTTACTTTTTATGATTTTTCTAGATTTAATTGGTATTTTTTATATATTTTACCAGCACAAGGGCAAAATGGTAATTTCACCTCGCGAACACCATTTTAGTTCATTTTTAGTTCCAAATTCATTTTTATAATTCTTTAAGCATGTTTCTAAATTTTCTTTATTTTTTCAGAAACAATAGCTATTTTTCTGTAAATTTTTATTGTCCAAGGGCAAAATCGTCATTTTACAAATTAAATTCATTTTTTGTCAATTTTTGGGTCATAAATGCATTTTCCAATGTTTTAAGCTTATTTTTAATTTTTGGTAATTTTTTGAGGTCAATAGCTATGTAAATTTTCATTGTCCAAGGGCAAAATCATTATTTTACAAATTAAATTCATTTTTCATCAATTTTTGAGTCATAAATTTATTTTCCAGTGTTTTAAGCTTATTTTTAATTTTTGATAATTTTTTGAGGTAAATAGTTATTTTTTTTTGCAAATTTTCATTTTTCAAGGGCAAAATCATCATTTTACAACTTAAACTCATTTTTTGTCAAATTTTGAGTCAAAAAGGCATTTGCTAATGTTTTAAGCTTACTTGTAATTTTTGATAATTTTTTGACGCTAATATCTATTTTTTGTGTATTTTCGTTGTTCAGGGGCAAAATCGTCATTTTACACCCCGAGCGCGTTTTTATCAGTTTTGAGCTCTAGTTTTTATTTTTGAAATCTACTATGAATTATTTTTGAAAATTTAGAGATTGCTGTCAAATTTTTTGTATTAATTTTTAATTTTGGGGTTAAAAAATATTTTTTTTAATAAAATTAGCATTTTTAATACCAGTGGCGTTTTCGTTATTTTATAGCATTCTTGGCCAACAAGACAAGTGGCCTATAAATACCCCTTTTAATAAACAAAACAAAAAGAGGGAAAAAAAACCCCCTACAAACACTTTTGTTTTTGTGCTTTAAGGATCAAGCACACACATTCCTTCACCAAAAAACACACACTCAAACAAACGTTCACACATTTTACTATTCATCTTCATCCCAAAGGATCATCACTGTTCATCAGATTCTTCCCATCTATTCAAAGGTGATTTCTTATCCTTTTTCTCTTTGTTTAATCCATTTCCTTTCATTGTATAAATCTGATTTATCATGTCTTAATTGCCTGAAATTTGATTGAATTTTTTGTTGTTTTTTACTTCTTCAATTTCTCTGGGTTTCCCTCGCTGATTTTGTTATGTTCTACTTGCTTGAGATTGGTTGAATTTTGTGGTTGTTGTTCTTCTTCTTCAATTTTTTCTTTCTCTGGGTTTCTCTCCTCCCATCGTCTCCTGTAAAACCCAAAATGATCTCCAATCACAACTAGAAGCCCTCCCCAACCTAGTTTTAGTAACCTCCCATCAACAACCCACCTGCAAAGCAAAATAACAAAACCAAATCAATTCCAATCCCATTTCATCTACCACCCCTACTGAAATTCCAAAATCCCAACCTCAAGCCATGAACCTCAACCTACTCTCCACCTTCCACTGTCTGGAACATCTCACCAAAAAAAAATAGTAACTCTAGCCATCCCTCACCACCGTCTCTCCTCTCTACAACCATGAATCTCAAGCTCAAGCCTCACTTCTCTCAGCTTCTGATAACCAATAGCTATTCCAACACCAATTAACCCAACCACGAAGTCCAACCAACATCAACTCCCCTGCAACCAAAAAATCACTAGCAATTTCATCAATTTCATCAATTTCCCTAGTTACCATCTTCAAACACCAAGCATCAGCAAACAACAACCAAACACAACAACCAACAATCTGCAAACCCACAATCACCCACCTATAATCATCATCTCACCGCCTAGCCTCCACCACTATCCCTCAATCAATGGTCAAGCCTCCACCCAGTTTCCCCTCTCACCTAGCAATCACCAAACAACAGCTCAAAGAACCACTATCGAATATCACAACTCCACCCTGAGCTCATAGCCAAGTAAACCTGCAAAAGAAAAAAAAATGACAAAACAGCAAAATCCCACAAACATTTACAATCTCTGTCACAAAAAAAAAATTCACCAAAATTGCAAGACCACCATCAATTGAACCACCCACAGCTACAAACGCCCATAGCGCCATCTCAACCATCAGCCCAATTTCAACAAGCACTACCAGCACCCACCGCTGCCACGTCGTCACTGCAACGCCCAAGACCACCATTTCACAGCCCTAAATTGCCCCAATACAGTCCCATTATCTTCTTCAACCCACCGTTGCCAAGCTCCAATCCCCTGAACTACCATCGTCTCACCTTCATCCACCACCAATTGGCCATCTTCCCTCACCTACCAGTCTTATAGACCCCTAATCGAGCCACCCAAACACACAAACGCACACACATTCACCCATCACTCAATCCCTCCCCTGTCACCGAAAGGACCACACACGAATCACCCCTAAAACACTCGATTTCAGTCACCGAAAGCTGGAGCAAGGATAGAGAAGATAGGGGTGAGAAGAAAAGAAAGAGACTATAGGCAGAGATAGAAGAGAGAAAGGGCAGCGAGGGAAAGAGGAGAAGAAAGTAGAAAGAGAGAAGAGGAGAAATAGAAGAAAACAGGAAGAAGAAAAGAAAGAAGAAAGTGGGAATAGAGAGTAGGGGAAAGGTGAGTGATTGCATAGAGAGAGGGAAGAAAACAGCATGAGACCAGAGAGAAATAGAACTAGAAGAATTGGAGAAGGTGGAAAAGAGAGAGAGAGAGAGAGAGAGAGAGAGAGAGAGAGAGAGAGAGCAATCGAAGAAGACCAAATGAGAAAGAGAGAAAAAATAGAAAGAAAGAAAAGAAGAGAAGAATGCGATAGAAACCAAAAAAGAAACCAAAAAAAAAGGGAAATAAAGAAAGAAAAAAATTTTGAAAGAAGAAAGGGAATAGCTTCTGAAAAAAATTTATTTGGGATTAGGGATTTTTTATTTTTGGGTTTTTTTCATGAGTTGTTATTTATTTATGTAGTTCGATTAATCATTATTTTGTTTTGAATTACCATTCTTTATTTGGTTAATTAATTTGTTTAACTAGTTAATTTAATTTTAGTTTAATTAATTGATTGCATTAAGTTAATTTATTTGGTGAATTTATCTAAGTTTTCCTAGATTTAGTTTGAGATTTCTTTTTCTGGTTATTTCATTATAAGATAGTCATTTATATTTTAGTCCCTAGGATTTTAGATAGTATTATTGTACCCATGCATATTCTTCATTTATGCAATTAGATCCATAAATTTTTTGCCCCCATTAGATTTTATTTTTTGCCAATTAGGTCCCATCAACTACAATCATGTCTTTATATTTGCTGAAATTTATACTTTTGCCCCATCATTTATGTGATTTTTTTAATTTTACCCTGTTAAGTTTTCTAAAGTTTTATTTTTACCTCCCTAGGTGTTAGAATTTACTTTTTATCTCCATTTGTCAATACTTGTATATTTTAGGTTTTGTTTGTTTATACCGAGGTGTCTTGACTTTGTTTGTTCATTTTGATTAGTGTTAGTACCGGGTCTCCAAAGAGGTATCACTGACTTTTTGTTATTTTCCTCTTTATGTGCTCCAATATGCTCCAATAGTGATTTTTATGCATTATTTTTATTATTATTTGTCTGTTTTCTTATTTTATATACTTTTTGCGTATTGTGTATTTAAGTTATTTTTCAAATTTTATTATTTTGGCAAAAGTGTAATATTTTTTGTATTTAGCTAGTCAATGTAATAGTTAGATTATGTTTCTCATATTTTAGCAAAAAATGTTGTATATTTAGATAGCAAGTGTAATAGACAGGGCATTTTTTAATTTCCCCCCCTTTAAATTGTAAATTAAACCCCCCGTGTAATAGTTAGGGTTTATTTGCTTTTGTGCGCTTACAGTGTTTATTTCTTTTACTACTTTCCTTAGGATTTTTGCATCTAGAATATTATGCTTATGTGTTAATGTGCTCCTATGTGATCTTATATGTTTTTATATGTTTAATTTGCTTTTAATTCACGCTTTAATACTTAATTCATGATTTATGGTATTCCGTCACCACACTAGTCCAACGCTAGTTGTGGCATCATTCTTTTCCCGCTAGTCCAATGCTAGTGGGATTTTTAGAACAGACTAGCCCAACGCTAGACCCTTAGGACATTTTAGTGTTAGGTGCATTCGTGTGCATTTCATATTTCACACACTTCTAGTTTTCTTTTCATTTCGTATGATTTTATTATTACTATTATTATTATTATTATTATTGTTATTTTGACACATTTTTAAAATGTATGACATTTAGGGTGCATCTCACTTAGAAATTAGAACATTTGTGTGATTCGACTAGAAATAGACGTCTACTCACATGGGAAGCGGTGGCATACAGGCCGTTCCCCCCTCTGTGAGTAGAAACATTCAGTCATGAGTTATTAGTCCCCCGTACCCGTCATGCTGCATACCCACCTTCTTTCTTCACTTA
This sequence comes from Mitragyna speciosa, assembly GCA_024721245.1. NCBI lineage: Eukaryota > Viridiplantae > Streptophyta > Magnoliopsida > Gentianales > Rubiaceae > Mitragyna > Mitragyna speciosa. Next base: position 22,843,635 of record CM045561.1, read on the forward strand.
CTATACATTATTATTTTCTTTTCTTTTTACATCACATTTTGCATAAAAACTCGTGACTCCCTCGAGGTCTCGACTCGGGTTTCGCAATTAATGCGATATTTCTGATCAAGCCTCGACGGAACATGCCGACCCTATAACACCCTAGAAATTCATACAAAAATCATTTAATTCAAGTTATGTCCATTAGCAGAAAAAAAAAAGAGAGAGAGAGAGGAAAACCGAAATTTGTTTAATGATTAAACCCTAGTATGATTTCTTTTGTGTATAGCATGTTGTACATTTTTCTTTAAGGGTTGTACCCTAAAACTCTTGCCAATTAATAAGAAGATAAGTGTTTAAAATCTCTACTAATCACATTTAACCAAGTTAGTAGCTATTGTGCCAAAAAGTCAAAACCCTAGGTCAATTTTGTCTTGCTATGATTGGTTGTTTCTTTTCCTATGTTTTTCTTTATTTCTTTTCTATTTTTCTTGGCCTATTTCTTTCTCTTTTTCTTCCCTCTTGGCCGACCCACCTTTCTCTCTTTCTTCTCTCTTTTGCTTTCATTTTCTTGAAGCTTTTCTCTCCATTTTTGGTCATCTCCTCCATTGAAAGTGAGCTAATCTTCTTCCTAAGCAAAGATCTAAGCTTGTTTGAGGTACCTACCATGAACTTTTGTTATTCTTTCCAAGTTTTAGGTAGCCTTTTGTACAAGTTTCATGCTAGACACTTGTTATTAAACTTGAAGATTGATGTTTTGAAATGAAGTTTTGCTTGTTAATAAAGTGTTTTCTTGGTTAGATGGACTAGTAGATAGTATTTAAACCTTGAAATAATATGTATTATATGTTGAATTGTTGAAGAATCTTGGAGTTGAAACCTTGAAATTGATTGGAATTTTTAGTGAAATTGAGTTTGATTGAGACATGGAAGTTATAGAACTTGTTGGAAATTGGATTGGTTGGTTGATTTCTTGCAGGTAAAAAATTTTGGGTTAGTCCGATTTTAGGGGAAATGCTGCCGAAATTTCGGTAGAATATAAGAAGAAAAAATGATATGTGAGATTTGTTAACCTAGAACATGCAAAAATTTAGGGAATTTGGTGTGCAGAAATTTTCAGAGAATGATCTATTGGTGAATTAAATTTTTCTAGAACAAGAAAACTCGAAAACCCTAAAACCTAAACCCTAGAAATAATTGGGTTATTTCTTGAATTTTCATTACTAATCTACTTATGGTTTTAATCGGATTTTCATTAGATTATTTCTTTTGAATTTCAGGATCCGAAAGCGAATCTCGATCCTTTTTACGAAATATTTTCCTAAGCATTTCAGGTGAGTGTTTCTGCAGTGTGCATGTTGCATGAAATAATATATTATGTCTGTAAATGTTATTCAATGACATGTGCTTTTTGAGGAAAAGGTGTGTACTTTATCGCACCTCTTTCGCTAAATGTTATATGCTTCATTGCTTTAATGTGATTGTTTGTGTATGCGACTTCCGTGGTTAACTTCACTAGTTATTCCACAGTTAGTCAAACTTGGTGTGTTCGGGGGGATATAAGGTGTTGGGCGTTATAGGCGAGTGTTAATTTCATATCTGAGTGAAGTCCTCGAAGAGGCTAACTCAAGATTGAACTTTATGAATAAATTTAGACTTCCGTAGCTAACTTCACCGTTACTACACGACTAGTCAAACTTGGTGTGTTCAGGGGTGATATAAGGTGCTGGGGTTATAGGCGAGTGTTATTCTTTCCTATTTGAGTTAAATTCCTCGAAGAGGATAACTCTGGATTGAATATTATAAGTATCTTCGACCTGAGCTATTATCTCGGTCCTAATACCAATGTTATATATTTTAGTGAATGATACTCCTGCGGTTGAGCTTGCTCCTGTAGTGAGCCCGTATCTGCCTTTGATTATATGACACTTCACATTTCTTATCCATTGTTTATTGAATTTGTTAATTTTATCATTCAATGTTCTATTGGTTTAATGGTATGCTGCTTGATTGGAATACTCACTGGGCTATTATAGCTCATCCCTTTTATTTGTTTTCTTTAACCAGGCTTCCCGTACTACTAAAGCTGGAAAAGTAGATTTTGGATATTATATGTTTTCTTTTATTTTGATAGCCAAATTGTTTAGGCTATTATTGTAAATACAATGTATATTTTGGGATGTAAAACCTCTTAGTGGTACTTGTACTAGTTAAGTTGAATTATATTAAAGTATTTATGGGTTATATATGTGTTTGGATGATTTGAGTGAGTGCGTGATTTGAGTCCTAGCGAGAGCCAGGCAGGCAGTCCGCTAAGACCTTTGGTGCGCCTCTGGGTAAGGTGGGGCTGTCACAGACCCTTCCGATATTCATATTTAGACTTAGGATTTGCATTCATTTAGATACATCTGAATGCGATAGAATCTAGGGTTAATTTAGGAAATTTTGATTAAACCTCTCAACTAGCCTCGACTAGGTTGAAAGGGTGCCTTAGGCGCAAGCCTTTGCGTTCCCTTTCTTCAAATGTGACTCCCAAACTTTTTCTCTCGTTTTTCGTGGACCAGAGTAAAAAAAGGGTTTTAAATGATTTTTCTAAAATTTTTATTTTTTTTATTTTGTTAAACGATTTTTTGAGTGACTTGGTACACCCTAACTCAGTACCAAGTGGCGACTCCCTTTTTCAAAATAAAACCCTTTTTCAAAAATCAGTTGGCCAAAACTGTCGTACTTTTTTGTCCCGGCCTTATTTTTATTAATTTTCTTAAATAATATTTTTTCACTAAAATTCAATTTTTCTCACATACGCACGATTTCTCCAAAACCTTTATTTTCGAAAAGGGACACCGAGACCGAACCGTCTCTTCGGGACGCGACAGTCAACAGTCCCACTAGCACCCTTTGCTCACGATTTTTAGGACGCGACACTCGTGACTCCCTTGAGACCTTATTTTAGATTTCGCAATCAATGCGATAATCTCGATTAAGCCTCAACGGAATATTTTGACCCTCCCGATACTCATATTTAGACTTAGGACTTGCATTCATTTAGACACATCCAAACGCAATAGAATTTAGGATTAATTTAAGAAAATTTGATTAAACCTCGCAACTAGCTTCAACTAGGTGGAAAAGGTGCCTTAAGCGTGAGTCTTTGCCTTCCCTTTCTTCAAATGTGACTCCCGGACTTTTTTCTGTCATTTTTTCGTAGACCGGAGTCGGAAAAGGGTTTTTAAATATGTTTCTAAAATTTTTTATTTTTTTATTAACTGATTTTTCGAGTGACTTGGTACACCCTAACTCAATACCAAGTGGCGACTCTATTTTTAAAAATAATTTTTAAATAAAACCCTTTTTCAAAATCAGTTGCCCAAAACTATCACACTTTTAGTCCCGGCTTTATTTTATTTTTATCATTTTTTCTAAATAACATTTTTTCAATAAAAACCCAATTTTTCTTACACATGCATAGTTTTTTTCAAAAACTTTCTTTTCAAAAACTTTCGTTTCAAAAAAGATCACCGAATTGAACCGCCTTTTTGGGGCACAACAGTCAGTGACCCCACCCGCATGCTATCGATTTTGGGATGCAACAATGCGATGGGTTGACTTTGCTATGTTGTGATTGTCGGATTTTGTTGATGAGGATGGCTTGGTGGGAAATGGCGTGTGGCAATGGTGGCAATTGGAGGTAAGGAGTTGAAGTTTATGGTGGCCTTCTGGTTGCTACTAAGTTGGGTTTTGGAGTGATAGAGGCAACTGTGAGGCTGGGTTTCCATACGAATTGGAGCTGTCATGGGCATTGGAGTGGCAATTATGGTTGTAATTGGAAGCTGTGGGGGTTATTTGGGTGGTTTTGGGGGCAGGGATGATGGTGGTTTATGGGTTGAATTTGCTGGTAAGGTAGCTAATTTTAGGTTACTGCAAAGGAGGTAGCCAATCGAGCTTGGTTGAGAGAAAGTGGTGATGGGAGAAATTTGGGGCTGCTAGTTGAATTTGGGTGTTTGAATGGTGGTTACAGGTGGTGATTAGAGCAGTGAACGGTGGTTGAGGGTGGAAGAAGACTCGGTTGGGCTTGTTTGAAGCTGGGCTTTGGTGGAGTAGCCAACAGTGGTGGAGAGAAACAACTGTTGAGCAGGAATTAGACCGTGAAAAAAGAAAAGGGGGAGAAGAAAAAAAAAACCTAAATCATAAGAACAAGACCCCAAAAATAGAAAACCCCCAAAAAAATTCATAAATAGTCTTCTCTAAACAAATCTGGATTTACTTAATCAAATTAAAGAAAATAAAATTATCATAAACAAGGACTAAGAATAAGAAAGCACCTTGTATTGAGGTTGATGATGATGATCTTCAATAGCCAAAAAAACGGAATCTTTTCTAATGTGTGTTTTTGTGTGTGATGGTATGTGTGCTTTATTTCTTCTATGTGTTTTTTTGGTGTGTTAGTGTGTGTGTTAGATCCTAATGCATGAGTTTTTAGTGTGTTAGTGTGTGCCTTTTGATCTAAATGTGTGTATGTGTGGTGTGTTAGTTTGTGTAAGAATTAGTGTGTGAAATTAGGTGTTTTATGTGTGCAAGAATAGTAAAGGTGTGTGGTCTTTTTCTAATTAACTCCTCTTTTATTTAATCACCAAGTAGGGATATTTATAGTGCAAGAAAGTGTAGACACCAATTTTGACACACCATTTATTTTCAAACATTGGGGGGCATGTTTATATTTTTTGGGCAAAGTTTTAATTTTTCAATAATCTTGAGGGCAAAATAGTAATTTTTATCCATAAACATTTTTCTATTAGCTTTGGGGGTTTTAAATTCATATTTTTACTTTCATACAAATTTGTTAATTTTTTATGATTTTTTCTGATTTAATTGTTATTCTTTTTATATTTTTACCAGCACAAGGGCAAAATAGTAACTTTACTTCGTGAACACCATTTTAGCTCATTTTAAGGTCACAATTTTATTTTTCTAATTCTTTAAGCATGTTTCTAAATTTTTTTTATTTTTTCGAGGACGATTGCTATTTTTTTCTGTAAATACTGCATTCAAGGGCAAAATCATCATTTTACAATTTAAATTCATTTTTTCATCAATTTTTTGAGTCATAAATTCACTTTCTAGGGTTTTAAGCTTATTTTTTAATTTTTGGTAATTTTTCGAGGTCAATAGCTATTTTTCTGTGAATTTTCATTGTCCAAGGGCAAAATCGTTATTTTACTGTTTAAATTCATTTTTCATCGATTTTTAAGTCATAAATGCACTTTCTAGGGTTTTAAGCTTATTTGTTATTTTTGGTAATTTTTTGAGATCAATAGCTATTTTCTAGTGAATTTTTATTGTCCAGGGGCAAAATCATCATTTTATAGTTTAAATTCATTTTTCGTCAATTTTTGAGTGATAAATGTATTTTTCTAGGGTTTTAAGTTTATTTTTAATTTTTGGTAATTTATTGAGGTCAATAGCTATTTTTTGTATATTTTCGTTATCTAGGGGTAAAAACGTCATTTCACACTCCGAGCACCTTTGAGATCAGCTTTAAGCTCTAACTTTTATTTTGAAATCTAATTTGAATTTTTGGAAAATTTTGGAGATTAGTGTCATTTCTTTGTATTAATTTTTTAATTTTTTGGGTTAAAAATATTTTTTTAAATAAAATTAGAATTTTTATTACCGATGGCATTTTTGTTATTTTGTAGTATTTTTGGTGACCAAGACAACTGACCCTATAAATACCCCCTTAAATAAAAAAAAAAGAGAGTGAAAAAATCCAAAACCTTAAAAACACTTTTACTTTTAGGCCTTAAAGATCCAAACACACAATTTCTCACCAAAAAACACACACTTTATACTTTTTCACACACTAAAATCCTACACACACACTAACGCACACTTTTTTCACCTACTAAAATCAAACACACCCACTAACACATCTAATCATCACACACTAGAATCTACGTATCACACTAACACACACTTTTTGTCACCTACTAAAATCAAACACACACACTAACACACCATTTTTCACACATACTAAAATCAAAAGCACACACCATCAGGCACAAAAACACACACACAAAAGAAAGCTGCCATTTTTTTTATCAAGATTCCCCATCAGTCATCTTGACAATCAGGTATTATATCTAATTTTGTTTTCTTTATAGCCTTTTCATAATTAAATTACAATTTAAAGTTCACTTTTCTGCTATGTTTTGGTTAACGTGTATTTTGGGGTTTTTCTTTGAGGGTTTTTGATTTTCTTCTTCTGGGTTCCTTTTGATTTTTTGGGTTTGTTCCTTTCTTCTCTTGAAGTTCTTCCTCCACCGTCTACCTCCTCCTATCTCCACCACCAGAATAGCCCACAAGATTTTCCCTCCACCGTCTACCTCCTTAGAATTTCCTCCATACCAAAACCTGCAAATCCCATCATTTTTCCACCACCAGCAAAGCCATACCTCCAATTTTTCTTTTACCATTCTTTTTCCCCTCTTCTTAGACAACATCAGAATACTACCATCAGAATCCCACAAAGCAGAAACCTACACATACCAAACCAAACCTTTCATCTCCACTAGATAGTCATTCGCAAAAACACAACAGTCCCAGCAACTACAACAGCCCCAGCAACTACCTGCAACCCAATCTCCCCTATTGCTACCCAAAACCTGTAAATTTAGTCATCATAGCCATCAGCAAAACCATAGCCTCAACCTTCTCTCCTTCTCACCACTGTTTCTTCACTCACAACAACAAGCAACCTCCCTTGTAACCAGTCCATAACCCCTGTCCATCTGCTAATCCTAGCTCCTTCACTGAACTACTTCCAGAACCTCCAGAATGACCAAGTATCACCCAATTCCCCTGGCCATTACGCCTCCACATCAATTGCTCAAATTACCCAAACCGGTTCACACAGCTCCACCTGCAAGCCACTTCACTACCGCCTGCCACCATCACAGTCAATAAGTCCCCCAAAATTTCAACTCCAAAATCTCCCTTGTTTCATCCCTCCTCCTCACAAATTCTTACCACCACAATCACTGCAACCTGCAAGAAAATCCAGCAAGATAAACAACAAAATTTCAAATTCACCACCATTTGCAATTAAGACCCTATCACTAGTAAAATTCAGCCTCGTCACACCACTGCCAAAGCCGCAAAATCGTCACCCAACGATCATCATCTCCCTCACCATCCACCACTGCACCATCAAGCCTACCACTACCACAGCTCCACTGAAGCTCCCCTTCCACCACTGGGCTCCAATTAGCTTTAAATCAGGTCCCCTAGTCAAAGCCATCCAAACGCTGCCTATGTCTCAACCTAGAATCACCATCTGCACCACCCAAAGTTATTGTTCAACCCCCAATGTTCATCTCTCCCCTTCCTTTCTACCACCACCTCCTCCATCTGCGACCAGTGGCACCACCGTCCACAACCAAGCTGCCATTACCAACTTCGCTGGCCAAGTCTCCATCACTGCGACCCACACATTCAAACCGCCATCCTCCCTCCTTTCTAAAATTGCAGCTAGCACCACTCCTTTCTATTTCCCTCCTATCTCAACCAAACACTACCACCACATCTGCACCCTATTTTGACGGAGAGATTGGCTTGGAAGAGGAATTGATTTTGTTGTTTCTAGAGGGAGGAGGCAAGTGAGAGAGTTAGGGAGAGAGAAGATGAGACTAAAAATTAAAGGGGGGTAAATAGGAAGAACCAGTAGAGATGGAGAAGAGACTAGGTAGGCAGGAGAGAAACCAATATAACGGAGAGGGACGAGAGGCGTGAAAGGGGAAAAGAGCAACAACGAAGGAAACAGAAGAGGGGAGAAATTAAATAGAGAGAATAGGGAAATTAGAAAAGAAGAAAGTGGGAGAGCAAGAGGGAAAACAAGGGCAGATTAAAATCGAAAGAAAGATAGACAGGGAACGAGAGAACAGGTAGAGAGAGGTGGAGTGGAGAAGAAATAGAGAAATGAACAGGGAGAGAGAAGAGAAGCAAAGGACGCAAAGAAGAAAAAAGAAGGAGAAGAAAGTGAGGAAGAAAAGAGAGAACAGGGGATGAAGAAAATTATTTGGGGGTGGGTTGTTTAATTCGTTCCTGGTTTCAGGGCATTTGGAGGAGGTTTTTACTGTTTTGTTTCTTGTTTAGTTTTTAGCTTTAAGTTTATCTAATACTTGATTAACTCTTGATGTTAATTTGATTCAGCTGTTTGTTAATTTAATTAGTTAATCTGGTTGATTAATCTAATTTTCAATTTACCTTGACATATTCATTTTAGTTTTCCTTAATGTAATATTTACATCTTAGTCCCCGCTTTCCTAAGTATTATTAATTGGTCCCCAAAACTGTTTTTATGACATGCAATTGAGTCCCTTATGGTTTATAGATTGCCCCTCTTAAGTTTAATTTCTTTCAATTGGTTCCCGATTAATTGCAATTAAGCTCTAGGTAGTCATTGGGATTTACATCTTGTGCCCCCTTTTACTTGTTGGAATTTATGTTTTGCCTCCTCTCACTTAGTTTTAATTTTAATCATGCCTTTATGCTTACTTACATTCACAATTTGATATCTAAATTTGTTCGAATTTACATTGTTCCCTTCATTTTAGCATTTTTTATTTACACTTTATTTCTTTATATAGTGTTTGTAGACACCAAATTTTGACACACCATTTATTTTTCAAACATTGGGGGCTTGTATATATTTCTTGGGTCAAATTTTAATTTTTCAATAAAAGGGGAAGAAAATCAGTAATTTCGGGGGGCAAAATAGTAATTTTTAACTTAAAATATTTTCATTAGTTTTGGCCTTTTAAATTTATACTTTGTACTTTCATACGTATTTTTTAAAATTTCTATAATTTTTTTTCGAATTTAACTGGTATTTTTCTGTATTTCACCAGCATAGGGGCAAAATGGTAATTTCGCCTCGCGAATACCATTTTCGCCCATTTTTTAGTACCAAATTTATTTTTCAAGTTTGTAAACATTTTTAAAAATTTTCTTGATTTTTTCGAGGTCGATTGCTATTTTTTCTGTAAATACCGCGTTCAGGGGCAAAATTGTCATTTATAGTTTTTACCCATTTTTCACCAATTTTGAGTCATAAATGCATTTTTAAGGTTTTAGGCTTATTTTAATTTTTGGTAATTTTTCGAGGCCAATAGCTATTTTTCTGTGTATTTTCGTTGTCCAAGGGCAAAATTGTCATTTCACATTTCAAACTCATTTTTCACCAATTTTTGGATGCCAAATTCACTTTTAGGTTCTTAAGCATGTTTCTAAGTTTTTCTAACTTTTTTCAGGGTGAATTGCTATTAACAAATTTATTATTTATATTTTTCTTAATTTTTTCTATTTTTGTGAGAGAAAATAGAATTTTAATGTTTTTATAAGGATAAAATTGTAATTTTTGTAGTCAGGGCGTTTTGGTCTTTTAGTCATTTCTTGGAAGATAAATCTTTTGTGCACTATAAATACCCCCTGTGACAGCCCCACCTTACCCAGAGGCGCACCAAAGGGCTCAGCGGACTACCTGCCTAGCTCTCGCCAGGTCTCAATACGCACTCACGCAAACGTCCGAACGTACTTAACTTAAAATAAAATAAACTAAACTAAAATGAAATAAATAAAATACACTCATTTTATTTACCATAAGGTGCAATTCACATCAAAAGTATACGTGTCCTAATATACATGATTTTTCACAAAAATAGCCTAACACAGTTTGGCTATTACAATAACTGAAACTTTTATAGTAATCAAAAACTAGTTGATCCAGCTTTAATTTTTCAGGTGACCCGAGTAAAGGAAAACAAATAAAATGGAATGAGTTATAATAGCTCAGTGAATGTCCAAGTCATGCAATCATATCAAGAACTCATTATTTTAGTAAATGAAATAATCGAACAATTAAATTAATAAATCAAGATATAAATAATTTAATTTAACATGTAGTCAAAGGAGGATACAGGGCTCAACTACGGAAGCAAGCTTAACCGCAGAAAGAGTAAGTACTGATCATGTAGCCACGATATTTGGACCGAGATAATAGCTCAGGTCTTTATCAAAAAACATATCAGTTTTATCAAACACAAACCCTAACCGCCAAGCACCTTATAACCTCCGTACAAACTACCACATCCAGGGGAGAAAAATCTCAACCCTGAAGGGCCAACAAGCACACAAAAAGTTCAATCCGGAGTTGGCCTCTTTGAGAATTCACAACTCAAAAGGAAAGAACATCACACCCTAAAACACCCAGCACCTTATGACCTCCCACGTGCAGCCGGGTTGACTATCTGTGAAATAACGATGAAGTTAGTCACGGTAGTTTCACACACAATTAACACATTAGTCAATGAAAGCAAGTAACACATTGCGGAATAGATGTGATAAAGTACACATCTTTCCTCAAGTAACACATGTACTCACATAGTGATTTAAATATTAGCATAATATTTACCAAATAAAATATCACATTTCATGCATCATACACACATAAGATACTATGGTTATCTCAAGTAAAAGGATCACTTACACGATTGCCATTAAGAGTTCAACCATTGACACTATAGTTGAAAACTCTTGGTGGATCAATCCAACGAACTTATTCTCAAAGAAGCATCCATATACCAGCTTAGTGTCACACACATCATAGTCAATGAGATCAACTACTACTCACTATAAGTAGAGGCAAAGTATGTACTAGTCTATTTGTATTAATGATGTTCAATCTCATTAATACTATGATTAGGGATATTTAAGAATATGACTTTATATATTAGAGTTTCATAATTGTAATCCTTACAATCTCTAATATATAGTCAATACTCTAAGAACTAATAGCATAGATAACGCAACAGAAAAATAAAAATTTATTACCTTAACCATGGATCTCTTTGACATATCTATATGATTATCAAGGTGGTTTGCATGAAAATTACCTTAAGCACAGAAGATTTCTATACTACTAAGCAAAGATCCTTCGAAGAAGATGTTAGATCTACCACAAAAAGCCCTCCAAACGTAGAGCCTCTAACGACATCCACACGAACAACTTCTTTGGGAATCTTGTAGGCTTACTTGCTTTGACTTTTGAGTGCTAGCTCCCTTGAATTTTTTAAGAACACAAACCTAACAATTAGGAGAGAGAGAGAAAGACGCCTAGAGAGAGAAAGTGGCGTGCCTCTTTCTTCAATTTTTCTCTCACTAGTTTTCTTTTGTGTTGCAATAATAATTCAAGAGTCAAAGCATGAACCTATTTATAGAAGAAGTATTCTAGTCTTTTAGGAAATAAAGCTAATTGGAAACCAAGAAGATTTAGGTAACTTACTTTAAACTAAACCTTCTCCTTTAGGAAATCTATTCCATAAGGAAACCAATTAGTTACTTTATTTCTTTTAAAAAACCAATTTCCTACAAGACTTAGAATATTTATAATTAAGTCCTTTAAGTTAATTTATCTCATAAATTAACCCCATAAGTATCTCATACTTATCTTAATTACATTTTAACCCAAAGATTTTGTTCTTTATGTGTGTGACTCATTAGGTTCCATTCACGTTGGCAATAAGTATAAACTATAACTTATTAATTGAGCTAGATAAATTAAACACTTTAATTTATTATTAATTCACTAATTAATAAATTCATACTTATAGATCATGAGTGGCATCTGGCAATGCATCATGACCACCCAAGTGAATAGAAAAGTCATATGATAGACCATACCCTTCAATGACAATGATACTATGTAATTAATATCTTTTCACCACACTATATCCCAATTAGTCTAAAAGTATAGTGCATACTATTAAATGACTAATTTATATTTTCTTATTCCAGAAATACAACTCTCCATGATATATAACCTTGAAACTACTTCCAAATTATACTATCACTTCTGTAGAAGATTTGTGAGTTAATATTTCCAACAAGTGGCCATAAAGGGATATACTTTCCTTTTTTTTTTTTCTTCGACTAACCCCAAAGGGGAGGGCACCATTCCTCAAAATTATTACTATGAGAAAGAGGGGGACTAGACCTTACTTCACTTATTACAAAGTCCAACTAAAATTAGAGAAGGAGTCCTACTTGATGTGCTCATGGTTGCGTTGCCAAGAAAGTCTTGGATTTCAGGTATGCAACTCGTTGAACTCAAGACCTCGTTTGATTCGTGAACTAAGGAACCCTTGATGTGGAGTTGTTTTGCCTTAAATCTCCCTTGAGAAGATGAAACACACCTAAAAACAACTAGACTAGACCAAGTTGAGCGAGTTCGATCGTTTAACCTAATTAACCCCAAGACTTGATAAAAAACACAAGAAAAACTCTAAGCGAAGTTGGTGGTCGCCACAAGCAAGCTTGATAAGATCAAGAGTAATTCTTAATCGACAAAGAATCAAAAAAATTCTCACAATAGAGAAAACACACAATTTTTCTGAATAATTCTTGTTTAAAATTCGTAACTAATGAGAGGACTATAAATAGGCTTACAAAGAACATTCTAGACTTGAAGATTTAAGCAACTTCTAAGTCTATACCTAAACTAATAATAATACTTAGCTAAAAACACAAATATAGAAGAATTCTAATAAGTTGAACTAACTAAAAACATAAAAGTTATAAAATTCGTCAAAAATCACATCATGGGTTAGACATCCTTCATTAAGCTCCATTGGGCCTCCATTTAGCAACTTCAAGGGCCCTCCAAGCAAGTCCAAGTGACCAGCCCCTTGTAAGATTGTTTTGAACAGCTTAATATCTTCTTTTGAGCCTTCTTTATAGATGAACTTGATTCATAACCAATGCTTGAATCCTTGGCCAATGTGATAGTATAAACAAAGTGAATTTCAAGCTTGCAAATAAGACCAAATCCATGGATAATATTCAACCAGCAACCATGTGGATCATCTTCTACCAAGAACATGCCTCTCCTAAGCTCACCATGTTCAAGTCCAAGTCTAACAATTGTGAGTGCTCCTTGGATCACATCAATCCCTCCTTTCTTGAAAAGATTCGTCCTCGAATTTGCGAGTCCATATAAATTAACATAAGTAACTAAAAGATTGATAGAGAAACAATCACAAATTTTAAGCAAGCTCATAACTAACTCAAGTGATAAATGTAAAACAAGTAGCCTAATGCAACTATGAATACAAATAGCATAAACTACTAAATCTCAAGTCATAGGTGCAATAACAAATTCTAACTTAAGAAGAACAAACATGCCTAGATGAGAAATATCTTTAAAAACATAAAAAAGAATTAACATATACAAATGACTAACAAGAAAAACACGAGATTCAGCACTTTTATAGCTAGAAATTGACTCAAAATAATACTCACTAACAAGATAGAAATCATGATCAAATAAGCACGTATGACCAGAAACTAAATAGAAACTACTAACTACAAGTGTAGAAAACGTGAATCATGAAGATAACATGCTATAATTCTAAATGAACTATGCAAAAAAAATCATAAAACATCGAAAATATCATCATTCAACTCACTAGAATAATTCAAACGATATAACAAAAATACATAAATATTGTCACAAACTACAACACTAGAACATTTAAAATGAACTAACTTATGACAAAAACAAATTTTAGAGGTAAAACACTTAAGATAAACACATTGAAAATCATTTATATGACTCCCTATAATTCGTGTATAAGGACAACACAAAACATAAACATTACCACTAACTCGAACAACAAAATGACTTACATGATGCAATATAGACTCAAGAATCTAAAAATTATCTAAAATTAAATCACCAAAATGTATAGGGTAGCATGTATAAATAAATACAAGATCCCTAATACAAGTATTTTGGCATGGAAAATCACATAAAAAATGTTGAAATTCATCCAAACATTGATGTAAAAACATAGGAGAACTTCTAAGACAGATTGCACTAGATGAAGTAAAATAACTTTGATGCAAAACATAACTATCTACCCTAATAGAATAAACACATACGACAGAATTAAGATGCAACTTAAAGCTATTAAAACATAAAAACTTAGGCCACAAATCGGTTGGATTCATCAAATGCTCGCTATATGTTGTGGCGCTTGAACAAGGTTGTAATTCCTTCTCCACGATTGGATGCTCTTTACTCATTGAAGGAATTTGAACACTAAAGCAGCAAGTATGTGGTATTTTTGCTTGAGTATTAACCTGCAATAACACTACAAAAATACTAGGAAAAGATAGGTTAAGTGAGTTAGCAAAGTACACTTCTTCTTTGCAGTACATGAACATAAGAGTTAGAAGCACAACACTCTTGCTCTTTTCTCTCTTCTCACTATCTTGGATGGCCATTGCTTTCTCCTTAGTTATGCCACTTTGCACCCCTTCAAGGTTAGTTTGTGATTTTGCTTCTTTATTGGTGCATACGCCACTTGATAGTTGGCTTTGTTCCTCCCTTGCTTTGAAGTCTTTTACAATCCTCACTTAGTCAACATGTGCTTCAGATGGTGCAATAAAACCCAAAGTCACCTTCCATCCATTCCACATGAAAGAGTACCTATTTTTAAAGCCATCATAGGTCACCCTCCTATCGAATTGCCATGGACGCCCAAGAAGAATATGGCATGCTTGCATAGGAACCACATCACACCATACTTCATCCTTGTACTTGTTGATGGAGAATGGCACCAACACTTGCTTGGTCACATTCATGTCTCCAGTTTCAGCCAACCAATGCAATTTGTAAGGCTTGGGATGTCTCTTTGTTTCAAGCTCCTAATTTATCTACAAACAAAGTAGAAGCAACATTAGTACATGAACCACTATCAATAATCATGCTACATACCTTGTTTTGCACGGTACACCTAGTGTGGAAGATATGATCTCTTTGAATAGTTCTCCTCATCCTCCATAGGTGCAACACTAAGTGCTCTTCTAGTCAATAGAACCTCTCCATGGTCACCTCCCCAAGGAACTTCCTCATCATTACTTCCTCCCTCCAATGGAGGCATCTCCTCATAGATCTCATCTCTCATAATTGGCATCTTTCTCTCAAAATCACCAACAATGGCTTCCCTAAGCAATTTAAGATCATTATTCACCTCTTGTGGAGTCACCATTATGCCTTAAAAACCTACAAGAAAAATAGTTAAAAATAACAAAGAAAATAGACAAGAATATGTGAAACACTCCCTTAGTGTTTGGCACTCGATTCCCTCAAGTAGATTGGCTTTTACCCTCAAATGAGCTCACAACTAAGCCTTTTTCCACTCAAAGAATCTTCTTGTAGGCTCTTTGATGAAGAACCAGCTCAATCAATCCCACCAAGGACCTATAGCAACCTCAACTTGTAAAGAGTAAATGTAGAAGGCCAAGAAAAATTAGCTTAGAGTGTTTTTTATCAAGAGAATAAATCAAAGAATGGATGAGAATCAAGAATTGACACAAATTGGATACCCTAATGTGTGGTATAATTGTGTAAAAAATTCTTGATTTTTAATATTCTCTTGAAAAATAATAATATTCTTGTGCAAAAAGTAAAACTTCAACAGTTCAATTCACTTTCCAAAATGAATTCTTGAACAAATAATTAATTAAAAACCAACACACAACCAATTAGGAAACACCAAACCACGGTCAAACACTCCCCAAACAGCTGGAAAACATGAAAAAAATAAAAAGGAAACAAGGTGTAACCGCCACTTGCCAAAAAGAAAAAGGAAACTACTTGTTTTGGAGAATGAGTTTCCAAATCCCCTTTGTAACTACTTTCCTTTTCCCAATGGGTTTTCCAAGGACAAATAACTTCTATATAAACCCAACTAACACCCTTTTAACCCTTTTAAACATCAGAATTTCTGCAAAAATCGCAACAGAAATTCGTCCAAAAAATAAAAACGAATTTCAGCAACTAGCATGCAAGAAAACCCTAACAAAACCCTAGTTTATGATGAAAACCCTTTGACCAACACTTCAAGGCTTCAAGAACTTCAAGATTTGATCAAGAAAGTTCAATAAATCAGCCAAGAACTTCAAAAAATCAGTCAAGAAATTTCCAGCAACACAAAAAATTCAAGAACTCAAGAACAAGTTGGTGCAACTTCAAGAAACTAGCAAAGTAAGTTCAAGAACTTCAAGAACTTGTATCTAAACACCAAGAAACTTCAAGAAATTGTTGAATAAAGATTTGTGCATGGTTTTTGTTTGTTGTGCACTCCTTTTTACTCTCTTTTTCCTTCTTTTTCTTTGTGCTTTGTCTTTTTTTCTTTCTTTTCTTCCCTTTTGCACGACTTTTTCTTCCCTTTTCTTCACACGATTTTTTTTATTATTTTTTTAACACGAATTTTTTAAATTTTTTTTTCACGCAAGAACTCAAAAATAAGTCCAGTAAATTTCCAAGAAAATTGGTTGTGTGAAGTTTTATGTTCAAAAAACCCTTTTTCTTGCAAATTTGTGACACAAGAAATTCAAGAAAAACACCAAAAACAGTCAAGAATCACAAAATACCACACAAGACCTAGAATTGTTGTTTTTAAAGCAACCAAGAACAACTCTAATGAACCTAGGGCACGAATTTCACAAAGAAAACAACCAGAAAAATATAGCAGAATTTTTTTTTCAAGAAACAAAAGTAATAAGACACAAGAAAACAACTTGCTGTCCAAGCTCGAAGTTCTTTGACAACGACTCAAAGAAAGAAAAACAAATAAATTACAAGTTGCTTAACCAGGCTCGAAACTCTTTGATAAACAACAAAAAAGAAAAAAAAAGGGATATATCCAAATTTTTCCAAAGGAAAAATTGGATTGGATAAACCTGAAAAAATCCAAGAAGATGGCTTTGATACCACTTGATGTGCGCACGGTTGCGTTGCTTGGATTTCAGGTATGCAACTCGTTGAACTCAAGACCTCATTTGATTCGTGAACCAAGGAACCTTTGACGTGGAGTTGTTTTGCCTTGAATCTCCCTTGAGAAGATGAAACACGCCTAAGAACAACTAGACTAGACCAAGTTGAGTGAGTTCAATCATCTAACCTAATTAACCCTAAGACTTGATAAAAAATACAAGAAAAACTCTAAGCGAAGTTGGTGGTCGCTACAAGCAAGCTTGATAAGACCAAGAGTAGTTCTTAATTGACAAAGAACCAAGAAAATTCTCACAATAGAGAAAACATACAATTTTTCTGAATAATTCTTGTTTAAAATTCGTAACTAATGAGAGGCCTATAAATAGGCTTACAAAGAACATTCTAGACTTGAAGATTTAAGCAACTTCTAAGTCTATACCTAAAATAATAATAATACTTAGCTAAAAACACAAATATAGAAGAATTCTAATAAGTTAAACTAACCAAAAATAAAAAAGCTATAAAATTCGTCCAAAATCACATCATGGGCTAGACATCCTTCATTAAGCTCCATTGGGCCTCCATTTAGCAACTTCAAGGGCCCTTCAAGAAAGTCCAAGTGACCAGCCCTTTGTAAGATTGTTTTGAACAGCTTAATATCTTCTTTTGAGCCTTCTTTATAGATGAACTTGATTCATAACCAATACTTGAATCCTTGGCCCAATGTGATAGTATAAACAAAGTGAATTTCAAGCTTGCAAATAAGCCCAAATCCATGGATAATCTTCAACCAGCAACCATGTGAATCATCTTCTAAAAAGAACATGCCTCTCCTAAGCTCACCATGTTCAAGTCCAAGTCTAACAATTGTGATTGCTCATTGGATCACATCACTACTCCTTGTACAAATGTAAAGGGATCTTTTACAATTTTCGAATGCGAAAAGAAGGAAAACCTAATCTATCACATCTGAGTTCACTTCGTGCCTGTCGTGGAAGTTCATGAAAATGTGTAAAAATGGAGTCTCTAGTTCTAGTGATACCAAAATTAGCTAAGCTATCTACAACCTTGTTTGCTTCTCTATTGCAATGGCAGATAGATAAGAATAAAGAACTATGTCGTTTGATTTCTTGAATCTCTCTAGCAATCAACCAAGGATAATTAACCTTATCTTGTAAAATTAAAATGAGAGTATTAGAATCACATTCCACATGGAAAGGACCCAAAATCACCTGCAAACAACATTTAACACCAAATAATAAAGCTTTAACTTCCGCCTGCAAGCTCGTTCCTTCGCCAAAGGAACATGCAAAGGCCACAGCTAGAGCTCCACTTGAATCTCTAAGAATGCCCTTGCCACCACAAGGACCTGGATTACCTTTGGAACAGCCATCAGTATTCAACTTATAATAGTTTTGGGTTGGACGAATCCATCGCACCATTCTGATATCAAACTAAGATCGATAGTGAGATATAGCCCTAGCAATAGCGGACCAAGAAAATCCAGCAATGTTTTGGTTCTTGAATTTGCTAGAAAGTAGAGAACGCAACTCCTCCACAATACATGAAATTAAAGAGCAGAAATGGATCTTCATGTCTTGATGCCTAGCCACATTCCTCCATTTCCAAATTTGCTACAAAATAAGAGAAGGAAGGATCTTGACCACATATACTAGAAGTGAATCCTATACCGATTACTTACTATATTTCCATGCTTTAAACTATACCCAATCTCTAACCTATGAGCTACCCTTTTACGAGCACAGAGGAATAGAGTCAAAGTATAGCAATCCACATTCAAGATACTACGGTAATCTCAAGTCAAAAGATCACTTACACCATTGCCATTAAGAGTTCAACCATTGGCACTATAGTTGAAACTCTTGACGGATCAATCCAATGAACTTGTTCTGAAACAAGCATCTACATACTAGCTTAAGTGTCATGCACACCACAGTCAATGAGATCAACTACTACTTACCATAAGTAGAAGCAAAGTATGTTCTAGTCTATCGGTATTAACGATGTCCAATCTCATTAATATTATAACTAGGGATATTTAAGAATATGACTTTATGTATTAGGTTCTCATAATTGCAACCCTTACAATCTCTAATACACAGTCAATATTCTAAGGACTTTATCAATCAAGCAAGTAACATGGAAATATAAGTATAGATGATAAAGAAAAATACCACATGGATAAATATAACATAAATAAGTGTAAATACAAAACACCTTAAACCATCTTGGTTTTAGAGCATACACTAACAAGAACTATATCAAACAAAGAAGTAAAATGAAAATACAAGTATAGATGATAAAGAAAAATGCCACATGAATAAATATAACATATGTTGCGTCCTAAAAATTGTGGGGAAAGGGTGCTAGTGGGGTCGCTGACTGTCGCGTCCGAAAAGACGGTCCGGTCTCGATGACCCTTTCGAAAATAAAGGTTTTTAGAAAAACCGTGCGTGTGTGAGAAAAATCAAATTTTAGTAAATAAGTGTATTTTAAGAAAAATGATATTTTAAAAGAAAACAAGGCCGGGATTAAAAGTGCGACAGATTTGGCCAACTAATTTTTGAAAAAGGGTTTTATTTTAAACAAATGGAGTCGCCACTTAGTACTGAGTTAGGGTGTACCAAGTCACCCGAAAAATCATTTAACAAAACAAAAATAAAAATTTTTAAAAAATCATTTAAAACCCTTTTTCGACTCCGGTCTACGAAAAACGAGAGAAAAAGGGTCCGGGAGTCACATTTGAAGAAAGGGAAGGCAAAGGCTTGCAGCCTAAGGCACCCTTTCAACCTAACCGAAGCTAGTTGCGAGGTTTAATCAAAATTTCATAAATTAACCCTAGATTCTATCGCGTTCGGATGTATCTATAATGAATGCAAATCCTAAGTCTAAATGTGGGTATCAGGAGGGTCGGAATGTCCATCGAAGCTTGATCGGAATTATCGCATTAATTGCGAAACCCGAGTCGAGACCTCGAGGGAGTCACGAGTTTTATGCAAAATGTGATGCAAAAAGAAAAGAAAATAATAATATATAATAAGTGAAGAAAGAAGGTGGGTATGCAACATGACGGGTACGGGGACTTAATAACTCGTAGACTGAATGTTTCTACTCACGGAGGGGGGAACGGCCTGTACGCCATCGCTTCCCACGTGAGTAGACTGACTATTTCTAGTCGAATCACACAAATGTCCTAATTTCTAAGTGAGATGCAACCTAAATGTCATGCATTTTAAAAAATGTGTCAAAATAATAATAATAGTAAATAATAATAATAATAGTAATAATGAAATCATGTCAAATGGAAAGAAAACTAAAAGTGTGTGAAATGTGAAATGCACACGAATGATCCTAACACTAAAATGCCCTAAGGGTCTAGCGTTGACTAGCCCTTTCTAAAAAATCCCGTTAGCGTTGGACTAGCGGGAAAAGAGAGAAGCCACAACTAGTGTTGGATTAGTGTGGTGATGGAATACGATAAATCATGAATTAAGCACTAAAGCATGCATTAAAAGCAAATTAAACATATAAAAACATATAAGATCACATAAGAGCACATAACACATAAGCATAATATTCTAGATGCAAAAATCCTAAGAAAAGCGGTAAAAGAAATAAACACATAAGCATGCAAAAGCAAATAAACCCTAACTATTACACTGGGAGGCTTGATTTACAATTTATGGGGGAAATTTAAAATTCCCTACCTATTACATTTTCTATCTAATTACACAGATTTTTGCTAAAAATATGAGAAAAATAATCTAACTATTACATTGACTAACTAAATACAAAATATTTTATTCTCTCAAATAATAATAAAAATTCAAAATTAAACCAATTAACTACGTAAATACACAACAAGTTTATAAAACAAATAAAAATAATAAAAATAATGCAAAAAATCACATTGGAGCATATTGGGGCACATAAAGAAAAATCAACGAGGAAAAGGGATACCTCTTTGAAGACCCGATACCAACGCTTAAAAACGAACACACAAGTCAAGGTACCACCGTTTAAGTAAAATAAAGCATAAAATGTAAATACTAACAAAATTGGGATAAAATATAAATCTTAGCGACTAGGGGGTACAAATCACAGCTTCACACAAATTAGAGGGCAAAATTGTAAGTTCAAGCAAGCAAAGGGGTAAAAATGAAGATTCAAGAAGACTTAAGGGCAAATATACAAATTCGAGGACAAGTGGAACTAATAACGCCAATTCATCAAAATCAAGGGGGGCAATAATTGCAAATTTCATCAAATTAGGGGCACAAAATATAAATATGGACAAATTAAAGGACCAAGTTATAAATTTCAGCAAACAAGGGGTAAAAACTAAAAATTATAGCAATATAAGGGGTACAAAAGACGCAACTTTTACAACCACCAGAACCTCATTACAATTAATTGGGGCTAACGGAAATGATCTAAACCTAGGTTAATCTACCAATTATAGGAATTAAATTGCATAAAAATGAAATCTTTTTGGGCATGTTAATAACACTTAAAAAGAACAAGGCTAAAATTCGGATGTGTATTGGATGCATGATACAAACCAGAAAAATAGCAAAAGAAAACTTAATCGACTAACTACATCAACTTGATTAACTAACTAATTTATTAATTTACCACTAAGTTAATAAATCAAGGAAAACAAACCATGGAACAAAAAGGAACAAAGACAAAATAACAAAAATGGATTTAAAAATAAAATAAAAAAAATGCTTGCCAAAACCCAAATCTCTCAACGTTTTTCTTCTTTTATTTTATTTTATTTTATTTTTTTAAGGCCCTATTTCTTCAATTTAGTCATCTTCCCCAACCCATTTCTTCCTCTCTCTCTCGCTGGTTCTTCAGCTCTCTCGATTCTCTCCACTCTCTCTCATTTTCTCTTCTCAATCAGTTTCTACTTTCTCTTCCTTTCTCTCTATCTGTTTCCCACCCGATTCCTTCTATTCTATCCTCCCCTCTGATTTCTCTTTCTCTCGCACTCTCTTTCTCTTCCAGTTTCTTTCTCACTCTTTTCTCTCCCCTGATTCCATTTTCTCTCTTCCTTCGCTGCTCTTCTTCTTCCTCTTATTCTCTTCAGTTTCTGATTTCTTACTAGCTCTATCTTCTCGCTCCTTCAATTTCTGGTCTCTCCCGATTCTCTCTCTCTCTCTCACTTGCCCATCTCTGTTCTTTCTCTCACTTTTCCTTCTGTCTTTTTTCTTTTAATCACCCTCTGATTCTCTTTTCAATTAATCCGATTGCCTTTCTCCTCTCTGTTCTTTGTTCTCTCCCTCGCTCTTTCCTCTGTAAAGTCCCTCATTTCTCTATCGATTTCCCCCTTTTGAATAGAAGAGGCGTAGGGGGGTTTTGAGACTGAAATGGGAGGTTATGGAATTGGATTTTGCTGTGATTTGATTATTTTGCTGCAGGTTGGGGGCCGGTTCACGTACAAGAGGAAGAGGGAACCATGGCAGATTGATTGGGCTTTTGTGGGTTTATTGTGACTCTTTTTGCAGGTTGTCAAGTGGCGGTCTTTGTCGAAGCTTGGTGATACAGTGACTGTGAAGCCAGTGGCGAGGAATTGGTTTTTTTTTTTTTGAAAATAGCCGTGTGCTGTTTCTGTGTGTTGGTTTGATCACTGGTATGGTGATGGACAGTGAATATATGCGTGCCTGTGATTTCAATTTGGGGGTGTTGGGTTGTTGGTTATGGAGGGAATGAGTGAATGTGTGTGCGTTTGTGTGTAATTGTGGAGGCAAATTGTCTGCTATGTCTGATGGATGGTGGCAGGGTTTGATGAGTGGTGGTTTACATGATGGTTCAGTTGTGACTTGGTTGTGTTCTTGTAGAGGTTGGGGGGAAATAGTGTCTGTTTAATCTTGTGGGTGAAGCTATGGGTTTGACAGTGAGGCTGCTAAGGTGAATTGTTGCTGTAAGGGCGGACTACGGGATTGGGTTGCTGAAATTGGGGTCGATGGGTATTCTGAGGTTGTTTTGCGATGATGATTATAGACGAGTTGGGACGCTTCTAGGCTACAATTAGGCAGGGTAATTGGGTAAGGATTTTGTTTGAGTCGTGTGTTAGCAAAGGCAGGGGAGAGAGACGGTGGTGATGAGGTGGAAGAGGGAGGAGATATGGTAGTGAGGCGGTGGAGAAGAAGAATTGAAAATCCAAACCCAGAAAAAGAATTAAAACTCAGGAAAAATCTCCACAAAAAATTTTCATCATCAAACAGAAAATATAAATTTGCTAACATTGCTAACAGATTTGCACATAAATGGAATCAGTTAACAAAATCATAAATTAATCAAACTAAAAAACATAAAAAGAAAGCCAATAAAGAAAGAGAAAAAGCCATGAACTTACTTGTTGAATACAGAAACTAAATGAGCAGTAGAGTCCGTTGGGAGAATGAATAGTAGCTGTGCCTTTGAAGTTGAAAATGAGATGAACAGTATTCACAGATTGAAACTAGCGGCCAAAGTGTGTGTTTTTGGGTATGGGATGTGTGTGTTTTAATCTAAAAGGTCATAAAAACAAAAGTGCTTTAGGGTTTTCATTTCTTCCCCTTTTTTTTAACATCCCCAAGTGGGGTATTTATACTGTACAAGTCTTAACCTCCAAGAAATGATTAAAAGACCAAAATGTCCTTGACTACAAAAATTGTAACTTTATCTTTAAAAATATTATTCTCTCACAATAAATAAATAAAAAAGAATCAAGAAAAATGTAAATAATAAATTCATTAACACTAATTCACTCCGAAAGAAATTTAGAAACTTAGAAACATGCTTAAAACCAAAAAATGAATTTTGGGACCAAAAAATTGGTGAAAAATGAGTTTGGAATGTGAAATGACAATTTTGCCCTTAGGCGATGAAAATTCACAGAAAAATAGTTATTGTGCTAAAAAAATTATCAAAAATTACAAATAAGCTTAAAACACTAGAAAGTACATTTTTGACTCAAAATTGGTAAAAAATGAATTTAATTTGTAAAATGACGATTTTGCCCTTGGGCGATAAAAATTCACAGAAAAATAGTTATTGTGCTAAAAAAATTATCAAAAATTACAAATAATCTTAAAACACTAGAAAGTGCATTTTTTACTCAAAATTGGTAAAAAATGAATTTAATTGTAAAATGACGATTTTGCCCTTGGGCGATGAAAATTCACAGAAAAATAGTTATTGTGCTAAAAAAATTATCAAAAATTACAAATAAGCTTAAAACACTAGAAAGTGCATTTTTTACTCAAAATTGGTAAAAAATGAATTTAATTTGTCAAATGACGATTTTGCCCTTAACTGGTACAAATATATAAAAAAAATACTAATTAAATCTAGAAAAATCATAAGAAATTAACAAATCCACATAAAAGAAAAAATATTAATTTAAAACCCCCAAAAGTTGATAGAAAAATATTTACAAATAAAATTACTATTTTACCCCCCAAATTATTGAAAAATTAAAAATTTGTCCCAAAAGTGCAAACATGCCCCCCCAATGTTTGAAAATAAATGGTGTGTCAAAATTTGGTGTCTACAACATAAATAAGTGTAAGTACAAAGTGCCTTAAACCAACTTGGTTTTAGGACATACGCTAACATAATTCTTGTGCAATGTTGCAAGTTTTATATATTCAATCATAATTTAGATCAATTGGAATACAAATCATCATATTTATAGTAGATTCAAGAATAATTATTATGGGTTCAAAGCACCACTTTTGCATTCAAACTTAAAGGATTGTTTTGCTCAACTTTTGAGAAATTTTCTTCAATAAATTTAACATGGAATTAAAGGTTCAACATCACAAAAAGGTCTCGAGTGTTAGCGTATCCCTTAAAACCAAGTTGGTCTTTGAGATTTTTATTACGCTTATTTCGTGTTATACTTATATATATGGCATTTTCTTTGTCATTTAATACTTGTTATTAATATTACTTATTTATTTGATAAAGTCCATAGAATATTAACTGTGTATAAGAGATTATAAGAGTTACAATGATGAGACTCTTATTACACATAAAGTTATATTCTTAAATATCCCTAGTCATAGTATTAATGAGATTGGACATCATTAATACGGGCAGGCTAGCACATATTTTGCCTCTACTTATGGTAAGTAGTAGTTGATCTCGTCAACTATGGTGTATGACACCTAAGCCGGTATATGGATGCTTGTTAGAGAACAAGTTCATTGGATTGATCCGTCAAGAGTTACTATTCATAGTGCTAATGAATTATACTCTTAATGGCAATGGTGTAAGTGATACTTAGACTTGAGATTACCATGGTATCTTAAGTGTGGATTACTATGCTTTGACTCTATTGCTCGGTGCTCGTAAAAGAGTAGCCCATACGGTAGAGATTGGGTATAGTATAAAGTATGGAAGGATAGTGAGTAATTGATATAGGATTCACCACTCCTTATTATAGGAGAGTATATCCCGAATTGGCCACTTGTTGAAATATGACTTAAAGAATCTTTTGCGCAAAAGTGAAAGTATGACTTGAAAGAGTTTCAAGGTTATACTTTTATGGAAAGTTATATTTCGAGAACAAGAAATCGTTAATTAGTCATTTAAAGAGTGTGCACTACACTCTTAGACTAATTGGGATATAGTGTGGTAAAAGGATATTAATTACACGGTAACATTGTCATTGATAGGTGTAGTCTACCATATAACTTTCCTAGTCACTTGCGTAGTCATGATGCATTGCTAGACGCCACTCATGATCTATAAGTGCAAATTAATTAATTAGTGAATTAATGATAAATTAAAGTGTTAATTTATCTAGCTCTTAATTAATTAATTAATGAGTTATAATTTGTACTTATTGCTAACGTGAATGGAACCTAATGGGTCACACACAATAAGAACATGGTCTTTGGGTTAAATTGTTATTAAGATAAGTATAAGATACTTATGGGGTTAATTTATATGATAAATTAACTTAAAGGACTTAATTATAAATATTCTAAGTTTTGATGGAAATTAGTTTCCTAGAAGGAATTAAGAAGCTATTTGGTTTCCTTTTGGAATAGCTTTCCTAAAGAAATAAGATTAGCTTAAGGTAAGCTTCCTAAACCTTCTTGGTTTCTAATTGCTCTTGTTTCCTTAAAGACTAGGATACTACATCAATAAATAAGTCCATGCCTTGACTCTTGAATAATTAATGAAACATAACACAAAATCTAGAGAGAGAAAAATTGAGAGCATGAGAGGCGTTTCTCTTCCCAAGAAAAACACCACCTCTCTTCCTTCTAATAGTTAAGGTTTCTTTCTTCTTCTTGTGTTCTTCATGAATCATTCAAGGGAGCTAGCACTCAAAAAGCAAGGGAAGCAAGCCCAAAGGTTCCTAAAGATCATGTTCGTGTGGATACCGTGGGAGGCTCTACACTTGGAGGGCTTTTCATGGTAAATCAACACCTTCATCGAATAGGATCTTGCCCTTTGAAGCATAGAAACCTTCTATGCTTGAGGTATTTGTGCTAAATACCCTTTAATCGTATAGATTATATCAAAGAGATCCATGGCTAAGGTAATAAAATTTTAAATTTTCCGCTGCATTACTCCCCTTATTACCTTACATCAAGGGCATCCAAGGGATAACCAATAAAAGATATGGTGCAAAGAAGCAATGGAAGAAGAATAATTGAAAAAGAAACGGTTTGCTGACAATGACAAATTTCAGTATTTTGGTAATAACTTGGGCTACAAATATTAGACTAAGATGATTCTTATTGAATTTTAAATCTAAGAGAATACTAGAAATCTAGTTCTCATTGTTTCATATCCAAAAATCCATATTACTGAAGTACATGTGTGCTGTGAAGCTCTCCCAATTATGTCTTAGTAATTTGGCCATATCTTTGTATTTAGAGCTCCAAATGACTTGATTCTTGTGGCATTAGAAAGTTAATTCAAAGAGCTACAATTTTTATATTTTGAGGAAAAGCTGATTCATTCATCTTTTGGGAGTAATCCGTAGATAGCCCGCGGATGCAACCAATGAATCAAGCGTGTCGGCTAGAAAATGATGGCTTCAACTTGCACCTTATCTTCCAGCTCCTTTTGATGACTTTTTGAAGATTCTCTGCACCTACATATCCAAGAAAACATTGCAAAATTCAATGAAAATCTTTTTGTGATTTTAAAACAACTTTTCTTGCAAATTGTCATGCAAGTTGTTTAGATGATTAGGGTGAATTTGTCTATTAATAGGGAGCTCTTGCAAGACATTTAAAACAAGTTATGAAGGGAAGAGTACTCCCAAAGTAGTTATAGTTTAGTTTCTCTTAGTAGTTTTTAGGAAAAATCAATATTTGTAAAAAAAATTTTGGAGTAATCTCACTTGTATCAATTCATATTCAATGGAGGAAATGAAGATTTGAGCCTATAAAATGAGAATTTCTAACTCTCTACTTTCATTCTTTGTTGTGAGTTTATGCATTATGTTCTTGTTCTTATATGATTTTATATTCAATATGAACTAATTACAAGTTAAGGGATAAGACGAAGCTAATGATATGTTTTGAATAGGATTAAACTTGACATATTTGGTTCTTGCTTGTAGCTAAAGAATGAACTAACACTAAGTTGTTCACTATGAGAATAGAAAATACCTATTGTTAGTTTCATTTGAATCATCATCATAATGAGATTTTGAATTAGTAAACTAATTCATTGCTAGAGCAAGTCTTGGTTGCTATAGATTCCTAAGGAAGACTAGATGTTATAAGCAAGCATAATCTTATTCTTGCATATTTTGTGACCATTAGTAGATTCTAACCCCTAACTTAACTTGTAATTCTGATTTTCTCCATTTGTTTTACTACAAGTTATTGAGTTTTTTCATTTTGCCTACCAAGCATTTTGCTGAATTGTCTAAATATTAAAGAAAGTGATTAGCTTTGGTACTTGCCAATTCATGTTTCCATGTGAGATTGACCCTAATACCTCTCCTACTATAATTGACTTGTGCACTTGCGGAAAGGGATATTAAGTTATAAATTTTATTACTTGTTTGTGTGAATTTTTTTAAATTTTGATAGTACCTAAATCTCACGATCAAATGCCACCTTTCTTGTTTGTTCTGGTGGCAAAAGTTTTTAGTAGAGGCCCAAAAGAATGGGTGGAGAAAAGAGAGATATTTCCTTTTGCCTTGCCAAGAGAATGCTCGGTCATCACTCACCTAGCATTTGTTGGTGATGTAATGATCTCTTTTACAGAGAATAAAAGATCCATCAAGAATTTGTTAAAATTCTCCAAAGGGGCTCAGGCCAGAAGATCAACAAAGTAAAAAGGTTTTTTATCGACTCTAAAAAGTGTAGTAATTGATAGAGACGCATGATTGAAAGATTGACTGGAATGAAGCATGGATCATTTTCATTCATGTATTTGGGGTACAATTTATTTAAAGGTAGGAAAAAGACAATTTATTTTCAATTTATAATTGACAAATTTGTTGCAAAGATTGTTGGGTGGATGAAAAAGTTACTTTCACAGGGTGGGAGATTAATATTGATCAAGTATGTTTTAGCATCAATTCCTCTTCATATATTTGCAGTTGTGACTCAATCAAAATAGATATTCATAAGGTTGCAAAAGCTAATGGTAGATTTCTTTTGGGTGAACTCAACACTAACATTGAAAAGGCATTGGCCAAAATGGAAATATTTATGCCTCCTAAAACCCTAAGGAAGACTTGGATTGAGAAGGTTATATTGATAGTTTTTAGTTGCAAATTGTGCTAAAAATTTCAGCAAGCTAATATAGTAGGAGCTGTATTTATGGTTACAAAATATGGAGGGATAGATAGTGATCATAATCAACACATGGTCACAAATGTTTGGAGAAAAATGATTGCAGTTAAGCGTATAGTTCATTAATGCAGTGCTAAAATTGAAGAGGAGAAAGTTTGGAGTCTCACTTCAATAGGTAATTTCACCATTTCTTCTATGTGGAATGAAATTAGAGAAAAGCATGCAATATTAGGTTCTAAAAAGTTGATATGGGACCAAAGATTAACATCAAAATATCAGTTTTTATGTGGAAGTTGTTGAATGAGTTTTTGAAATTTCCTTTTATTCTTTTTAGACTTGGGTATCAAATACCTTCCAAATGCTATTTTTGTGAAGCATAGGTGGAAACATTAGATCATGTGTTGGTCGATTGTAGTATTGCTAGATTTGTATGGGAGTTTTTTTAGCACTTTTTTTTATTTGAAAATTAGTATATCTTTGAAGGCAATAAGGCAAAAAGTTCAACATTGGTGGCTTAGTATGTCATTTAGTTCGGCAAGAGGAGAATTAATAGTGGTTTAACATTCTATAATTTGTTAAGAACTGTGAAAGGTGCCACGCCCATTTTAAAAAGGGAGAAAAATAAATAAGAGGAAAAAAGTGATTTTTCAAGTGAATTTTAGAAAACGATTTTTTACTTTTTTTTAAAAAAAAAAACAAAAGAAGAAAAGGCCGAGACTTTTGAAATTTGCGACAGTTTTGGCCAAAAACAAAGTCTAAAAAGGGTATTATGAAAAAAGAGTGTCGCCACTTAGTATTGAGTTTTGGTATACCAAGTTACCAAAAAATGTTTTATTATAAAAGGTAAGAAAATCAAGAATGACTTCTTTGGAAAATGTTTTCGAGAAAAATGTAAGAAAAACAAGAAAACCCTTTTTAGACAACTCCAGGTCTTTGAAAATAAGAGAAAAATGAGCTCGGAAGTCATAGTTGAAGAAAATGAAGGTAAAGGCTTACAGCTAAGGCACTCTTTCAACCTAGCTAAAACTAGTTGTGAGGTTTAGTCAAAATTTTCTTAATGTAACCCTTAAATTTTATCACAGTTGGACATAACTATATAGATGCAAACCTAGACCTAAAAGAGATATTGAGAGGAACAAAATATCCCTTTGAAGCTAAATTGAAATTATCGCATTAATTACAAAACCTAAAAAGAAACCTTGAAAGGGTCACGAGAGATGCAAAGTGAGATTCAAAATAAAATTAAGTAAAATAGAGTTTGTATAGATATAAGTGACCAAGGAAGGGGAATGCAATATAACAAGTATAGGGAACAAAGGCTCGTGACAAAATATTCCTTCTTACAAAGGGATAAATAACGTGCTAAAGCTATAAAAACCATATTCGCTATTCTTGTGTTCAAAGGTGACTCTTTTTAACCTAAACCAGCAAATGTCTTATCTAGCCTAAAATTCTTTATGAAATACAATTCTAAGTATCATGATCCACATGTACGACAATAAAGGATAGTGTGTATGTATGTGTATATGTATATGTGTATATATGTATATGTATATGGATATATATAAGGAATATAATCAAACAAATGGAGAAAAATCCTAAAAATATAAAAATGCATGAAAATGTGATGAAAATCACACAAGTGAGATTAACATATGAGGGGTCTAAGGGTCTAGCATTGGACTATCCTATTTTCTAAAAATTCCATGCTAGCATTGGACTAGTGAGAAAAAGAGGAAAACCGCAACTAGCGGACTAGTGTGTTGATGTCACAAACAAGCATAAATTAAAGCATAATAAAATTAAATAAACACATGATGGCACATAAAGCACATAGGAGTACATAACACATAAGCATAATATTCTAGATGCAAAATTCTAAAGAAAGCAAGTAAAACACATAAGCACAGAACACAAAGGCCCTAACTATTATACCAGGGAAACTTAATTACAATCTAGAAAAGGAAAAGATAATAAAGGGACCTATCTAACCTATCTATTACATTTTCTATCTAAAATACAAATTTTTTGTTAAATGAATGAAAATATAACCTATCTATTACATTACCTATCTAAATACAAATTTTATTAAATCAATAAAAATATAACATATTTATTACATCACCTATCTAAATACAAATTTTGTTAAATAAAATATCTTCTATCTATTAAATTCCTTTGAATAATTAAAATTAAACTTGAATAAATAAATAAACACAAAATCAATAAATACTCAAAAATAAAAGAAAATTAAAACAACACACAAAAACACATAAGAAAATCACATAGGAGTACATACGGAGAATTAAAGGGTAATGAGGAATACCTCCCATTTGAAGAATCGATATAAATACTAACAAAATAAACAAACATATCAAGGTACCACTACAAAAAAAATGAATTCCAGCAAGTTTAGAGTAAAAAATGTAAATTCCAACAATGTTCTAGGACTAAAAATGCAAACTAAATCAAATTTAAAGGCTAAATTACTATTTGCAGCAAATTGATAGGGTAAGACCATAAATTTCAGCAAGTTTAGAGGCCAAAATATAATTTACAGCAAGTCAAGGGGATAAGATATAATTTACAAAAACCTTTAAAGGAAAAAAAATGCAATTCCAGCAAATATGAGGGACCAAATTACAAGTTCCGGCAACATTTACGGGTAAAAATGCAATTTCAGCAAGCTAAGGGGGCAAAATTTTAATTTCTAGCAAGTTAAAGGGGCCAAATTGCAAGCTACAAGACCTAACTGAAAAGTATTAAACATTTAGGGGGGCCAAACTATAAATACTTATGCTATAATAAATTGACTAACAAAATCTTAAACTAGATTAAACTAAATCAAACAACTTCACTAACTTAATTAGATAAATCAAATACTCAATCAATGGCCATATTTAACCAAATTAGAAACAAATCTCAAAAGGTAAACAATTAAGCAAATAGTGAAAGAAATAAAGTAAATAATAAAATGAAGAGAATAAGCAAAAGACTAACGTTAACTTAAAAAAAAAAGACAAAAACAACCCCCCCAAACCCCCCCCCCCAAAACCAGTTTTTCTTTTTCCAAAATTCCAAAATTTCTTTCTTTTCTCTATTTCTCTCTTTTCTTTCCTTTCTCACCAACCCGTCTCTATTTTCTCTCTCTTTCTTTCTCTCTTTTCTTTCTCCTTTGTTCTCTTTCTTTCTCTCTTCTCTGGCTCCCTCTCTTTTCTTTCCTCTCTTTCTCTCTATCTCTTCCCTTTCTCGTATCTCTCACTCTCTTCGCTTCTCTGTTCTCTTTCTTCCCCTCTCTGTTCTCTTCCTCTCTCTCTCTCTCTCTCTGTGGTTTTCTCTCTTTTGCAGTTTAGCTTCTTCCAAATTAAAAATTAATTCCTCAATCCCTTAACTCCTAAATTAATCCTCACAAATCCACAATGGACAAACGTAATTACATCGATTAAAGGCCATTCAAGAGAAAATGGAAGAAGGCCGAGAGTTACCTAATTTGGGGAGATGGTAGTGGTGTCGGCCGTGAATGGTGGTGTTGACGGTTTGCAGTGATTAGAGGCAGTCGTGTAGTGGTTTTGGATGGTGTTACTAGCGATGGCAGGGAGGTTGTGTGTGGCGGTGGACGGCGGTCTTTGTGGTTGGTTTTTGTGAAGGCCGATGGTAGGTGTTGTGTGTATTTTGCGTGCATGCATTGTGTACGTGTGTGAAGCTATGAATGTGTGGCATGTGGTTATGCTGAGTGAATAGAGGTATTGTGCAGTTGGGGGAGATTGGTGAATCTGTTGGTGGTTTGTTTTGTTTTGTGTGCAAGTGACTTTGTGGAGATGTGGTGATGAGCCAAATGGTGGTGAAAAGCTTGTGGAAACTGGTTGTTCTGGGCATTTGTGTGTGTACTGATTGTGTGGATTTATATGCCATGTCTGTGATTTGTTTTCTAGGGTGCTCATGCATGCGCTTGCAGGAAGGCTGAGAGGAAGGGATGTTAATGTGTTTATTGATACGATCTGGGGTGGTCTACCCTCTCGTATATTACAGGAATATCATCCCTAAATGACCATCTTAAAAAGAAATACATACAAAATAACCCAATCTTCTTGACCCCTTTATAACTTATCGAAAACCCCAAGAACAATTTGAGTTGTGGTAACCACTCGATCTTCTTGACCCCTTCGTAATTTGTCGAAAACCCCAAGAACAACTCGAATGGGTTGCTTCGAAGATTCAACCAAGATCTTTGAAATCCTCCTCTTGTGCTGCAAGTTAGACCCCTAACCAACCCGTGGAATAGACACTTAACCAACCTGTGGAATAGACCCCTAACCAACCCGTGACCCCTAATTGACAAACCCAAAATAATGAATCAAATCAAGTGGAAGAAACTCTAGGTGTAGGTTTTGGTTGCTATGGAATCACTCCATAAGACCAGGATTTAGTTCTAATAAAAAAACTAATGAAAACTCTCAAAGAGAG
Source organism: Mitragyna speciosa (assembly GCA_024721245.1). Taxonomy (NCBI): domain Eukaryota; kingdom Viridiplantae; phylum Streptophyta; class Magnoliopsida; order Gentianales; family Rubiaceae; genus Mitragyna; species Mitragyna speciosa. The sequence continues at coordinate 22,876,707 of CM045561.1, forward strand.
AAAACTAACAATTTTATTGATTCATCATAACATGTTCTTAAAATAATATAAGGAGTGTCCTTTTATAGGCTCATAAAGAGTATTCTAGAGAACTTACTAAAAACCTATTACTAGTTGTAACATATCACAATTAGATAACTACCATAAAGATTACAACTTGTAAAAATAAATAAAATACTCAATAAAATTCAAAAACCCTAGCTCGCCAAAGTTTTTGTCCCTATCCGCGTGGGCTATCCACACGCAGGTAGCCAGCGCTAGGACCAAAAACTATGATCCTTCCTTCGTGTCTTCTCATTTGAGTGGATGCTAGATAGGCCATCTTCCATGCTCCATTGTCATGCCTTGTGCCGTTGAACTCCTCAAAATATCAGAGACGAACGATCAATCCCATTGAGAATTGAATGATGCGTGTGGGGCTACCATGCACGTATCATTTATGTTCTTGGTGAGTGCTGTGTTTGCTTGTGTGAGAGTGTGAATTGTGCTAATGGTATGAACTTGAGGTGTGTGGTGTGTGTTTTTGGTAGGAGTTGAGGGGTAAGTGAGTTGTATGTGTCTGTGTGGTGTATGAATTATGTGTAATGTGTGTGTTTGTGGTGTTTTTTCTGGTGAAGAAGATGTTCGAGAGGGAAAGGGGGAAGAAAAGTTGAGTGAGGTGTTGTAGTGTGTTTGTGAATGTGCTGATGATGGTGAAACTAAGTGTGTGCAGTGTGTGTGATCAAGTATGTGAGTGTTATGCAAGACTGAATTGTGTATGCAAGAGTGAACTATGTGTGATTGTGTGTGTAGTTGTGAATGACAGCTGAGAGGGAGAGGTTGGAGTGTGTTAGTGTTCTTGGCCACTGTTTGTGCATGTAGGTGTATGGAAAAAAAAAATGCAAGTGAGTTGTTTGTTGTTGTGAAGTAGGGCAGAGAGATGCCGAGAGAGTAGTTTGGGAGAGATTGGGAGAGTTGAGTGAAATTGGTGAAGTGTGAAGTAATTTGTGATGATGATAAAGTGTGGAGAATGGGCTAGAAAATCCCTAAAATTCCGGTGAAAAACGAGGGTGATGTGAGTGATGGTTGGATTGTGGTGATGGGAGGTAGGGTGGCTAGGAGATGGAGTTGGCGAATAAGGTGACTAAATAGAGCAGTAGCAGCAGTTACAACACTGTTGCTGTTCCTTTTTTTTTTTGAGTAAAATTTGTAAGAGAAATAAAGAAAGTGAAATAAAATAAAATAAAACCACATGAACTCCTTAAAATTATATATAAAAACTATTAAAATTCAGCATTACAAGAAGAAAAGAGAGAAAAAAATAAAAAAAAATTAGAAGCTAATGTAACATCAGGAACGTGTCATTAAAAGACGAAAAGACAAAAAATTATTTCATTAATAGACAAAAAGATAAAAATTGAAAATAAATACCAAATGACCTCTAAAAAACATAAAAATTTTACAAAAAATCTATAACTATATACGATGCATATATAAAATTTTTCACATGAAAATTTTCGTAAAAAGTGCTCATTGAAAAACGTGCCAATAATTAAAAAATTAAAATTCTAAATAAATACTAAATGACTCCAAAAAATACTAAAATTGGAAAGAATGATAAAAATGCAAAAAATACGAATTTAGAAATTAAAATAAAAAAATTTATGTTAAAATTACCATTTTGCCCATCATGTGACTAATTAGTCATAATTGGTACAAAAATTATGATTGGCCCCTGAAAAACAAAAAGTATCCCTAAATGAAGTAAAAACATATTTTTTATTAAGGATGTATCAAAATTTGGCATCTACAGAACGCTGGAAATATGGCATATTATGAAGGAATGAAGATTTCACCTTGGGGTATTTGCAACAAAATTCAACAAATGGTTTTGGCAATCACTCAAGCTTGGCCTTTGTAACAACATTCTTTAGATGATAACAGATTGTTAAGCATGGGTTTAGTTATTTGATTGCTGCCAAAAAGACTAAGGATTTCAACACTAGTTTCATGGAGATTTCCTAAGCCAGACTCTATCAAGCTTAATGTTGATGGCTCATCAAAAGGAAACCCATGCTCTTCAGGTAGGGTTAAGGTGAAAATCAGTTTTTCTTCCTATTTTGGGTGTGAAAACAAATATGGAAGATGAATGTCTAGTACTATTGGAAGGCATTACTCTTTGCATGTGTCATCACTTCAAAAAGGTTAAGATAGAGATGGATTAGCAGGTATTGGTACATATGTTGAACGATGAAATGGGCATACCTTGGACGATCAAATTAATAGCCATGAAGATTAAGGCCATTTCTAGAGATAATAATTTTTAATTTTCCCACATATTTAGAGACACAAATGCTGTAGCAAATTCATTAATTGTATTAGCAAGTGCAGACAAGATTCATCAGCATTTTGTTTTGAATGAACTTCTAAGCATATTTTCGGGTTGGCAATATTAGATAGGAGACAGGTGCCTTATATTAGATTGATGCAATTTTCTTATGTATTTTGCTTTGAGAAATTAATAAAATTAAGGTTGACATCCCTCACTTGTGAACAATTTTTTGCCCAAAAAAAATTATTTAATTGGAATAATAGATAGTACTAATTCACTAATGTAGTAAATCACATGTTCTACACGTGTTGTTTTCTAACTATATAATAAAAAAAAGGGGAGTTACTGTAGCACCCTCAGTTTTTGACAAATGGCAAACTAAATGAAGACCATTTGAGCTCATTTATGTGTGATTGGCCTTTTGGGTCAAAATTGTAAATTTGCCAATATTTTTTAAGAAACTCTAATAATTCTCTTCTCTCTCTTTCTCCCTCCGTGGATTTATTTCTCCCGTTCTTTAATTTGATAAATTTCCATTCCCCTTCTCCTGATCTCTTGTCCCGCCTCTCTATTCCACCCAACCCATAAAAAAAAAGTTCTGGCCTCCTTCTTTTCTCTATTCATTCTTGTTGGAGGCTAAAAATAGGTTTTTAAAGCAATGATAATTTATAAATTGTTGTAGTTGTTGATGAATTTAGAAGTTTGGCCTTTACATTGATTATGTAACCAAATATTCATTTTCATATTTTGTCAACAATGGATATGCCTGATTATTTGCACGACAATGATAACATCTAAATTTTCATTTTGACATCGCAAATAATTTAAAGCAATTATCGGTGCTTGAAAGACAGTTATAATTTTTTACTATTGTATATTGTTGATAGAGTTGGGGTGACTAATGAAAATTACTATTGAGCTAATTGTTTTTGAATCAAATGGTTTTGTCATTTTAATATGCTAAGATCTCAATTTTTTTGTGACTTTAAATCTAATTAAATTTTTTAGAGGGTGCCTCTTTAGTATTTATATGGTTGAAATTTTATTACCTAGTGTTCTAAACTTTTATACACAATAAATTAAATAAAACACACAAATAGGGACTTATTTTACATTTCCATGAATTTTCACAATTTTTTTTTGTATTTTTGTAATTTTTACGATTTCATGAATTTTTATGCATTTTTATACTACTTTGTGAAATTTTTTAAATTTTTATGAAATGTTACGAACTAATTGGACGGAAACTGAGGGTCTGTTTGGATGGACTATTTTTTAAAAAATGTGTTTTTTTGGCACAAAAATCACTGAAAGAGTGTTTTTGGCATATTTTTTAGTTTTGCATACACATACACATTTTTACATACACTAAAATTTTACACACTAAGAACATAAAAAACATACACTCACTTTTACACACACACACACACACATATTATACGTACATAGATACGTATGTACACGCATGCATGTACATACGTATGTATGTACATATAATATATACAAATATATTATATATAAATATATATTATATATTATATATTTATATATAAATATATGTATGTACATATGTATGCATGCATGTACATATGCATGCATGTACATATAATATATTTATTACCAATATATGTTATATATAATACATATTATATATATTATATGTATTATAATATAATATATATAGGTAATATATATACATACATATATTGATATATATTATATTATATGTATGTATGTATGTATGTACCTGCATGCATGTACCTACCTATGTATGTACGTACAACATATATAAATATGTATGTACATATGTATACGTGAATGTACATACGCATTATATACGTATAATATATTTATTATCTATATATGTATATATATTATATTATATATACATATGTTTATATATATGTATGTATGCATGTACATATGTATGTATGGACATATATATATGTATAAATATATGTTGTATATTATATATATTTATATATTATATATATTATATGTATTATAATATATATAATATATAATATACATATATTTATATATTTTTTATTATATATATGTACGTATGTATGTATGCATGCATGTACATACATATGTACGTATGTATAATATATATAAATATATTATATTATATATACATATTGTCGCGCCCCATTTTTCGAAAGAAAGGAAAATAAAAATAATAAGATGATAAATAATAAGTGTTAGTGAGTTTGGAAAAAGGAAAAGGAAAAAATTAAATGTGGTGTTGTGTTTTAAAAAAAATGCTTTATTTTAAAAGAAAATGCTTTATTTTAAAAAAAAAACAAACGAAAAAAGGCCTAAAATGGGACTTTTGGAAATGCGACGGTTTTTGGGCCCGAAATAGAGTCTGAAAAGGGTTTTTTTATTAAAAAAAAAAAAAGGAGTCGCCACTTGGTATTGAGTTTTGGTGTACCAAGCCATCCGAAAATATTTTGTAAAAGGTAAAAAATTTAGGAATGATTTATTTAAAGAAATGATTTTTTTTGGAAAAATATAGGAAAAATAAGAAAAACCCTTTTAGACGACTCCGGGTCTTTGAAAACAAGAGAAAAAGGTTCGGGAGTCACAGTTGAAGAAAGGGAAGGCAAAGGCTTGCGCCTAAGGCACCCTTTCAACCTAGCCGAAACTAGTTGCGAGGTTTAGTCTAAATTTTCCTAATGTAACCCTAAAGTTTTGCCACATTTGGATGCAACTATATGAATGCAAATCTAATCCTAAAATGGGTATCGATAAGAGACAAAATGTTCCATTGAGGTTTGGTCGGAATTGTCGCATTAATTGCGAAACCCGAGTCTAGACCTCGATGGAGTCACGAGTATAGATGCAAAAATGGAATGCAAAAAGAAAAGGAAAATAGTAGTATAGATAGTACGTGAACAAAGGAAGTGGGGACGCAAACATAACGAGTACGGGGGACTAATGGACTCGTGACTAGCTGTTTCTACTCACGGAGGGGGGAACGACATGTACGCCATCGCTTCCCACGTGAGTAGATGACTATTTCTCTAGTCGAAATCACGCAAATGACCTAAAATTCTATGTGTAGTGGAATCTAAAAGTTATGCACCAAATAGATGTTAAAATAAGTAGTAAGTTATAAAGTATATATAAAAATTTATAGAAAATGGAAAAAGCCTAAAAAGATAAAATGTGTGTGAAAATGTCATGAAGTGCATACGAAAAATGTTCCTAATGCTAAAATGACCTAAAGGCTTAGCATTGAACTAGCCTATTTTCTATAAGTTCTCCGCTAGCGTTGGACTAGCGAAGAAACCGGAATTAACCACAACTAGCTTTGGACTAGTGTGGCGACGATACACATATATAATTAAAGTAAGTAAATAAACAAAGCATGTATTAAAGCAATAATCACCAAAAGCAAATAATAGCATATAGGAGCACATAGCACACAAGCATGATATTCTAGATGCAAAATCCTAAAGAAAGCGAATAAAACACATAAACACATAGCACACATAGCACACAAAGCCCTAACTATTACACCGGAGAATAACCTAATTGCAGTCTAAAAATAACCTATCTAACCTATCTATTACACTTTCTATCTAAAATACATAGGCTTTAATTAAATAGATAAAACATAAACTATCTATTACATTAACTATCTAAATACAAAAATTTTTTTTTTGATAAATAGAAAATTACCTATCTATTACATTTCTTTGAATAATCAAAATTAAATTTGAATAAATAACATGACATAAATAAATAAACATTCATACATAAACAAAAATTATAAACACAAAAATACATTAAAGCACATAGAAAAACACATAGGAGCACATAGAATTACATAAAAAGAAATTAAAAGGGTAATTGAAATACCTCCCGTTCGTAAACTCGGTACAAATTGCTACTAACATGAACAAACATGTCAAAAATACCACTATTTAATAAATAAATCAATTAATTAAATAAATTAATACCAAGCACTATGAACATAATAAAATAATTCAAACAACAAAAATAAAGGAAAGAAAATAATGATAATAATAATTAATTATTTAAAAAGAAAACGCAAATTGTTTAAGTAGGAATAAATAAGTAAATAAAACAAAACAACGAAAATAAAGAAATAATGATAATATAAGATAAAATACAAAAATACATATTTAAACTTTTAAAAAACCAAATAAGAATTATTAAAATAACTAAAAGAGAAATAAAGAAAATTAATTTGAACATTAATTAGACTAACAATACCCAATTTTAGAACATTAATTGTAAAAAAAAAAAAATTTTATAAATAAAGAAAATGTGAAAAGAAATAATTTAAAGTTTTGAAGACATAACTAATTTTAATTAATACTTTTTTTTGGCAAAAATAAAATATTATAAGATTTGGATTAAAAGTGAAAATTTAAGCAATATTCTAAAGTGAAAAATGTAATTTGCAACAAGTAAAAAGGTAAAATTATAATTTTAAACCCTACTTACGGTAATGACATAGTTTACAATGAATTTAAAGGCTAAAACATAATTTTCAGCAACTATAATGCCCAAAAAACAAAAATTCCAGCAATAAATAAAAGACTAAAATAAAATTTCTAACAATTAATGGAGGTCTTAAAACAAATTCCAGCAACATAAAGGACCAAAATATAAATTTCAGCAACAATAGGGGGCCAAAAATAAAATTCCAGCAAGTGTAATAACTCAAATAAAATTCCAGCAAAGTTGGGGGGATAAAAATGAAATTCCAGCAAGTATTCTAAGGCAAAAATAGAATTTCCAGCAATGTATAAGGCCAAAAATATAATTTGAGCAAAACTTGGGGAGTAAAAATGCCACTCCAGCAAACATTCAAGGCTAAAATTCAAGTTCTAACTACTTGGGGGGCAAAAATGCAAAAATTTCAGCAACATGAAGGGCCAAGTTTACAATTTCCAGCAACATCCAAGGTCTAAGATTTGCATGTTCTACGCACGCGGACAAAATTGTAATTTTGAACAATCTAGAGGACATAATTGCGATTAAACTAGGACTTATATGAAAGAAAAAAGAAATTGTTGAGGACTAAAAATGCAAAACTGCTAAATGTTGAAGAGTACAATAGTAATAACTAAAATCTTGAGGGCTGAAACTTAAATACTACTTTATAATAAAAATAACCAAAACAAAATGCTAAACTAGAGTGAGACCAAATTAATTAACTAAATTAACTTGACTAACAAGACTAAAAATTAGACTAAAGGTTAAATTAAATTAAACTAGGGACCATTTCAAAGAGAGCAAATAAAAAAAAAAATGACGGAACTAAACCAAGTTAAAAAAAATGAAGGAACTAAACAAAGTTAAATAGTCAAATACTAAAAAAAAAACCGTAGTTTCCTAATGTTTCTTCCCAAACTTTTCTTTTTAACTAAACGACAAAGAAGAATCAAAACTAAAGGCTAAATCCCCACCCCACAATCGGTCATTGAGCCAAGATTAAAGTCAAACTCCCCCCACCATTTGTTCAAGCCAAATCTGCTTGCTTTCTTCACCATAGCCAACGACATCCCCCATATCAAACCTCTAAGTCTTCAAAATCAAAGCCCCGAGTTGCCAGATTACCAAACCCGTAGCTTCCTCCCCCAAGACCCAATTCGTTTCCTCTTCATCATTCTTAGCCCCAGATTATTCAAAGTCCTCAATCCCTCAATTTGGATTTGACCGAATGAAAACCAAAACAAAACCCATTTTTTCAAGTCCAAAGTTAAAACAAACACTGAAATCCCTTAAGATTAAACCTTAAATTTTGAACTCCATGAACAAAATCTTCAAGAGTCAAACAATATCCATTGAAAGAAAGTCCAAGAAGATTACCTCTTCGGTTGAAGAAGAGAGCGATTTTCAGTGGAGAAATCGGTGAAATGGCTCGACGGCTAGACTGGCCGGTAACTCGTCCCCGATGATGCGTGGTGGTGATGATGACTACAATGGTGGAGGTGATTATTGGCTGCGAGTGTGACCGGACGTATTGCAGGGCTTTTTTTTTTTTTTTTTTTTTTTTTGAAGGCGGTGGAGGCTGTAATTGCAATGAGGAATGGGCTTTGCGTGGACTTGTTGGTAGTGTGTGAATGGCGTGTCTGTGTATGCCTGTTAACGGCTGTTTGATTGTGCGTGTGGGTGAAACTAATGTGTGTGTGTTCTTGTTTTTGCAGGGGTGTCTGTGTGTTTTTGTTTTTGCAGGGGGTGTGTGTGTGTTTGCAGGTGTGTGTAATGCGTGTTGGTGCAGGGGTGTGTGAGTTGTGCGTTTTGTGTGTGTTTTGCTGGTGCGTGCATGTATGTGTTTGATTGTATTGTGCGTGTGTGTCTGAAACTGGTAATGTGTGTGCCGTGTGTGTGTAATGTGCGTGTTTATGGTGAAGAAGAGCTGAAAGAGTGTGTGTGTGCTGGTGTGTGCGCGATTGTGTGAGTGAACTGGTAGGATGAAAAACGTGCAACTGTGTGGTCTGTGGTGAGGTTGTTGGTTCTGTGTTTGTGAATTCTGTGTGTGGGTGAGGATTTGAGGTGCAGGTGTGTGTTTTGTGTGTGCGTTTGTGTGTCTGTGCAAGTGTGTGTTTGATGAAGATGCAGGGGGAGGGGCCGAGAGAGGGAAGAAGGGAGAGGGAATTGTGTGTCTGTGTGAATTGAATGTGTATGCAGGTTTGTGAGCTTGAGTGATCTGTGTGTGCAGTCTGTGAGTTTGTGAGGTTTGTGCAAGTGTGTGTTTGATGAAAGTGGGTAGGGAAGAAAGAAAAATCTCCCTAAAATCCCTTCAAATCTGCTGATTTGCATGGGAGTTGGGGGAGTTAGGAGAGTTGTGATGATGGTGAAGTTGGTCTAATGGCTGCAGCAGCCATACTGCTACAGCAGCAGGCTGCAAAACGCAGCCTGCTCTGCTTCCTTTTTTTTTTTTTTTTTTTTTTTTGGGAAAGAGAAGAAAATAAAGAGAATGAAAATAATAAAATAAAATTACTTGAAAAAATTTTTTTTTAATTATATATATAAAAATAAAAATAAAAATAAATAAATAAGAATAATAATAATAATAATAATAAATAAAATATAATATTATAAAAAGGAAAAGATAAAATTTAATGTAATAAATGAAAGATTAATTCAATATTAGAAGAATACAACTTAAAATAAATACCAAATGGTCTTTAAAATAATAAAAATATATTTTTATTTATTTTTTTTTTTTTAACATGAAAATTTATAAAATGCTTGTAGACAAAATTCTCATAAAGAAAATCTTAAATAAAAAGTGCATCGGAAAACGTGACCTAAATATGACAAAAATTATAAAATTTATAAAAATTAATAAATGACATCACAAAATTTTTACACAACATGCATTATCACATAAAGCACATATAGTATAATTTTCACTCAAAATTTTTAAGATTAACGCATTCTTAAAAAACGTGCCCTTAATAAACAAAAGACAAAAAATAAATAAATACTAAATGACCTCTAAAAATCTTGTAATTTTACAAAAAATTTATGAATATACAAAAATGTAAATATAAAATTTTTCACTTGAAAATTATCGTAAAACTAGTACATTGGAAAACGTGTCATTGAATTAAAAAACACTAAAATTTTAAATAAATAATGAATGACTCCTAAAAATCATTAAAATCATAAATAATGATAAAAATAGTAAAATCATGTATTTAGGAAATAAAATAAAATAAACTAATATTTACATGGTGAAATTACCATTTTGCCCCTGACGTGACGAATTAGACATAATATGCGAAAATTGTACTCGACCCCCGAAAAATAGAAAATACCCCCTAAAATAAAGTAACACACATATTTTTACCAAAGGTGTGTCAAAATTTGGTGTCTACAGCTTGCCCCTCTTTGTCGGGAATCTCGCAGAGATTTCAGACAAAGACGTAGACAACACCGAATTTTGACTCACCTAAACACAAAAGCAAAGATAAATATCTAAACATACAAGATGTAAGAATGTAAACAAATGAAAGAGTGAGAATATGACCGAACTCTCTAAGAGTTGCCTACGTATCCCTACAAGGGAATCAGGTCAAAACGTAGTTCGAATGGTGAAAGTAAAAGTTTGGGCTGCCCGACTTGAAAAATCAAATTAAAATAAAGTATGAAACGTCCAGTTTGCTGGAGAAGTGTGTGACCTAGTTTGCTAGGATTGATGAAATGCAAAGAAATTAAATATGACGGTCCAGTTTGTTGGACATGCACCCAGTTTGCTGGGGTGAAATGCAATACAAAGTCCGGTTTGCCAGACTTGGAAAAGTAAACGTGAAAGGTCCAATTTGCTGGACATGCACCCAGTTTGCTGGGGTGAGTACGAGAAAATTTAAACGTGAAGGTCCAGTTTGCTGGACATGCACCCAATTTGCTGGGGTGAGTACAAGAAATTAAACGTGAAGGTCCAGTTTGCTGGACATGCACCCAGTTTGCTGGGGTGAAATGCAATACAAAGTCCGGTTTGCCAGACTTGGAAAAGTAAACGTGAAAGGTCCAGTTTGCTGGACATGCACCCAGTTTGCTGGGGTGAGTACGAGAAAATTTAAACGTGAAGGTCCAGTTTGCTGGACATGCATCCAGTTTGCTGGGGTGAGTACAAGAAATTAAACGTGAAGGTCCAGTTTTGCTGGACATGCAACCCAGTTTGCATGGGGTGAAAACAAGAAAATCAAACGTGAAGGTTCCAGTTTGCTGGACATGCACCCAGTTTGCTGGGGGTGGAATGCAGTACAAAGTTTGGTTTGCCAAACTTAAAAATGTAAACATGAAAGGTCCAGTTTGCTGGACATGCACCCAGTTTGCTGGGGTGAAAACTTAAAAATGTAAACGTGAATGTCCAGTTTGCTGGACATGCACCCAGTTGCTGGAGGTGAAAACAAGAAAATTAACGTGAAGGTCCAGTTTGCTGGACATGCACCCAGTTTGCTGGGGTGAAAACAAGAAAATTAAACGTGAAGGTCCAGTTTGCTGGACATGCACCCAGTTTTGCTGGGGTGAAAACAAGAAAATTAAACGTGAAGGTCCAGTTTGCTGGACATGCCACCCAGTTTGCTGGGGTGAGTAAGAAATTAAACGTGAAGGTCCAGTTTGCTGGACATGCATGAAAAAGTTTTTTTTTTTTTTTTAGTCGAAAAGCAGCCCACAAAACAATGTGAAACGTTTAATTGCTAGACAAGTACGTGAAAAGGATAAATATGTTGCAAACGATCCACAGGTCAATATGAAATGTTCGGTGTGCTGGACAAATACGTGACAAAGATTTTTTTTTTTATTTTTTTTTTTTTTTTTGCAAAATTTGCCCCAGTATTAAATCCTGTATCAATTTGAAATCTCTCCCTTAAGATCTCCTCTTTTCCCTTGTTAAAATCTATTTGAAATAGATAAATAAATAAATAAATAAAATTTTATACCAAAAATTTTCCATAGTATAAATCAAGTGAAATCAATTTGAAATTCATTCTTTAAAATTTGCCTCAGTGTAAGTTTGAAGTTAGTCCTTTTCAAGACGGATTCAAACATGAGATGTCAAAATCAATGTGAAACCAAAATTTTTTCAAAAACAATTTTTTTTTTCAGTGTAAATTTGAAATCAGTCATTTTCGCAGTGTGTTCAAACATAAAGCATCAATGTGAAATCAAATTTTTCTCAAAAAAATTTGCCCCAGTGTCAGCTTAAAAATCAATCTTTGATTGGAGTTACGCTCCAATTAGATCATTGTTAGCTACAAAAGACTTGCCTCAGTCTTATCTTTTGATGGAATATCAATGACGAACTCATGATTTTACCTGCAGCTCGAAAAAATGAAAAGATGATTAAACAGCGTGCCGCCACCGTGTGACCCCTCAGGCTTTACGAAACGTGTAAACATGAGTTCTTGATATTGACATCTAATCCCAAATCCATCCCTGTGAGCCATTTCTGATCTTTGCAGTCTATCAGCATCCACCAATTGTCCTTTCACTATGACTTGCAAACATCGAATGCCGTGATTTTCATGATAAATTAAGAGGATTGTCTCTTGACACAAATTCAATGAATGGACTAATGCAAACGATTTATTTAATTTCACTATCCTTATATATACATATATATGTACACATAGATATTTTATGCAATCATCATCTTTCAATAATTTGAAAACAAAATTACAAAATGGGAAAACAACACATTGCAACAAGTAAAGGTAGGTGTAAAATGATTTTTTTTTTTTTTTAAGATAAGTTTAGAATTTCAACTATGACAAAACGATTATTCCGCGAAGTTGAAACCAGGCTTTTGACCAAGAATATCACATTTGACCCTTTTGGATGTTATCAATCAGAAGCTTGATACTGCCAGAAGAAGAACAACCATAAAGAGAAAACCCAAGCGAACATAGTCACCAGCTCTTCAGCTTCGTCTTTTCTCCTTCATCCCGTTTCGTTTAGGTGCACAAGATTCCCACCTTAGCGCCCTTTCAGGTTTTCACTAAGGTTTCCCCGCCCTTTTTCTTTTTTTTTTTTTTTTTTTTTTTTTTGTTTTGTTTTGTTTTTTTTTTGTTGTTATTTTTTTTTTTTTTTTTTTAGGTGCCCTTTCGGGTTTTCACCTTTGCAAAGGAAGACGCAGAACAACAATCATTCAAATCTTGAATGATCATTCCCCATTTTCATTAAATCAGACTAGTATTTGAAAAATATTTGGCATCAGTAAGACAATCTTCCCTTGATGAACTTGGGATAGATATATTAACATCATATGCCCTTTTTGATTTGCAAATTTTCATATCAAAATTATTACAGAATAAAGACGGAGGTCGGTAACATTCTCGGCTTTTCAATATGGGGTCAGGTTAAGGTGTCTAAAAAGTTAAGGCCTGGAAAGCAGAATTTGTGAAAGGGTTGATTGTCTTGAGGTTGCATTTCTTCCAGAATGAATTATCCTAACTTTTATTTCTTGCTTTTGCTCTCTTCTCTTTTTTTCTTTTTCTTTTTTTTTCTCTTTTTTTTTCATTAAAATTTGTCCCAGTTTATCACTTTTTTTTTTTTTTTAACGAACAAACAACAAAACAAAATCTTGCCCCAGTGTGGGGTGCAACCGTCAAGTGGGTTATGAAACGAAGTTCATGAATTCTGAAAGCTCAAAGGGGAAAACTAGAGGAGAAGAATATTCAAGGGGAAAGAAAGAAGGCCCGCCTTTGATCCGTCTCTTTTTCGCAATAATTTTGAAAGAAAATTTATTAATCAAATGTAAAACTTTTTTACCAAGTCTGAATTGATGATTTGAGGAAATTCTTGACCATCCATCTCCGCCAGCACGAGACCTCCACCTGATAATACCTTCCTGACAATGAATGGACCTTGCCAATTTGGAGCGAATTTCCCTTTCGCCTCTTCTTGAATAGGAAGAATTCGCTTTAAAACCTTGTCTCCAATCTCGAATTGGCGAGGTTTGACTTTTTTCTGATAAGCCCGGGCCATTCGTTTTTGGTAGCACTGTCCGTGACAAACAGCATTTAACCGCTTTTCATCGATCAATGATAATTGCTCATGACGTTCTCTGACCCATTCAGCCTCTTCCAATTGAACATCCATCAATATACGTAATGACGGAATCTCCACTTCAACAGGTATTACCGCCTCCATTCCATACATAAGAGAGTAAGGAGTTGCCCCAGTAGAAGTCCTTACGGCAGTTCTATATCCCATCAATGCATAAGGCAGCTTCTCGTGCCAATCCCTGTGTGTGTCAGTCATCTTTCGAATGATCTTCTTCAAATTCTTATTGGCAGCTTCCACAGCTCCGTTCATCTGGGGTCTGTAAATGGCAGAATTTCTATGATTGATTTTGAATTGTTCACACAACCCAGTCCACCATGTCGTTGTTGAGATTTTTGGCATTATCAGTGATTAACGTTTCTGGCACTCCAAAAGCGACAGATGATATGATTTTTCAGAAAATCTGCCACGACCTTTCTTAGTCACATGCCTGTAAGATGCAGCCTCAACCCATTTGGTAAAATACTCTATTGCCACTAAAATGAATCGATGTCCATTTGAAGCAGGAGGATCAATGGTTCCAATTACATCCATTCCCCACATCGAACATGGCCAAGGAGCAGTCATACTATGTAGTTCCGTAGGAGGAGCATGTATCACGTCACCATGCATTTGGCACTTAATACACCTTCGAACAAAATCTACACAGTCGTGCTCCATAGTAAGCCAAAAATATCCCATTCTCATGATCTTCTTAGCCAACAAATGCCCATTCATGTGCGGTCCACACACACCGCTGTGAACTTCTTTCATCATTTGGTGGGCCTCTTCCTTATCAACACACCTTAGCAGACCCAAATCAGACGTTCTCTTGTACAGTATTTCTCCATTCAAAAAGAATTTTGAAGACATTCTGCGCAAAAAACCTTTTGAAACTGCATTAGCACCAGGAGGATAAGATCCAAGTTTTAATGAATTCTTTGATATCATGGTACCAAGGCCGACCGTCTGAAACTTCTTCTGCAACCCAACAATGAGCTGGCTCCTCTTGAAGCCGAATTTGGATGGGTTCAATTACCAATTCATCGGGATGTTTAATCATTGAGGACAAAGTAGCCAAGGCGTCTGCAAACACGTTACGTGTCCGTGGAATGTGCCGAAACTCCAAACTTCTGAACTTGGAAGCCAGACCGAGTAGACTGCAATGATAGGGGATGATTTTAGAATCCCGAGTTGCCCATTGCTTGAGCGTCTGATGTACGAGCAAGTCGGAATCACTAAATGCTATCAAATCTTTAACCTCCATCTCTAATGCCATCTTCAATCCAAGAATACAGGCTTCGTACTTCGGCCATATTATTAGTGCAAGGAAAACACTAGCTTGGCCGTTGCAGGATAATGCTTCCCTTCGGGTGAAACTAGAACAGCACCGATTCCAGCCCCAAAAGCATTTGAAGCGCCATCAAAGAACAATCTCCACCCCGAGTACTGCTCACTCATATCTTCAATTGCACCAACGAACAAGATTTCTTCATCTGGAAAATAAGTATTGAGTGGCTGGTAATCATTCTCTCTTGGATTTTCCGCCAAGTGATCTGCTATAGCCTGCCCTTTAATCGCCTTCTGCGTGGTGAAAACAATGTCAAATTCAGAAAGAATCATTTGCCATTTGGCCATCCGTCCAGTAAGCATTGGTTTTTCCAACAAATATTTCAAGGATCAGAACGGGAAATGAGGTAGGTGGTGTGACTAAGCAAATAATGCCTTAGTTTTTGAACCGCCCAAGCCAACGCACAACAGCTTCTCTCCAGAAACGAATAATTAGCCTTCATACGCAGTAAATTTCTTACTGAGATAGTAGATGGCCTTGTTCTCTTTTTCCCGATTCATCATGTTGTCCCCAAAACACATCCTACAGCTTCGTCAAGCACAGATAAGTACATAATCAGAGGTCTATCCAGGTTGGGGCGGCACTAAAATTGGAGGATTCAACAAGTAATCTTTAATCTTATCAAAAGCCTTTTGACAATCCTCATTCCATTTCATGGGTGCATTTTTCTTCAACAACTTGAACAAAGGTTCACAAGTAGAAGTCAGTTGGGCGATGAACCTGCCAATGAAATTGATTCTTCCCAAAAAACTTTTTACATCTCTTTGAGTCTTTGGAACTGGCATGTCGCGAATTGCTTTGATTTTGGCAGGATCTATCTCGATACCTCTCTTGCTGACAATGAACCCCAATAGTTTGCCGGCTGGGGCTCCAAAGGCACACTTAGCAGGATTCAACTTCAAATTGTATTTCCTCAATCTCTCAAACAATTTTCTCAAATCCACCAAGTGATCCTCGACCCTTTTAGATTTGATTATGATGTCATCCACGTAAACCTCCATCTCTTTGTGGATCATATCATGAAACAAGGTGGTCATTGTCCTTTGATAAGTGGCTCCAGCATTTTTCAATCCGAAAGGCATCACCCTATAGCAAAATATTCCCCAAGGGGTGACAAAAGCAGTCTTTTCTCTATCTTCTTCTGCCATCAAAATCTGGTGATACCCCGAAAAACAATCTCCAAATGATACGACATCGTGCCCTGCAGTATTGTCCAAAGAATATGAATGTTCGGCAGCGGAAAATCATCTTTTGGACTTGCCCTGTTAAGATCTCTATAATCCACACAAACTCGCACTTCTCCATTTTTCTTTGGAACAGGAACGGGATTTGAAAGCCAAATGGGGTAATGAGACACCATGATGATCCCAGCATTGAGTTGCTTTACAATTTGTTCCTTGATTTTGAGACTCATATCTGGTTTAAACTTGCGAGGCTTCTGCTTCACGGGTGAAATATTTGGATCCGTTGGCAATTTATGAACTACTATGTCTGTAGAAATTCCAGCTACATCATCATATGACCATGCGAAAAACATCTTGAAATAAAGTCAAAAATTCAATCATCTCTTGTTTTTGCTTCTTATTCAAATGAATGCTGACTTTGATTTCCTTAATCTCTGTTTCAGTGCCAATGTTAATGGATTCTGTTTCTTCTAAGTTCGGTTTGGGTTTCTCTTCATATTGTTCAAGAGTTTTTGACAAAGATTCATATTCTCCCTCGGTATCAATCTCGTTTTCAATTTCAGATTCCATAATTTCAAATTCACAAGAGATATCGAGATTGCAATCATCAACTTCTAGAATTGTGATATCCAAAGGGTCAAATGATTTTATTGATGGCCATCTGAAAAAGATAACACACACATACAAAAACAAATAAATAAAAAGAAATTATTAAAACCAATGAGAAAATTCTTCATTGCTTCAAATTTAGAAATAAACTGCAAATCAACAAAAGACGTCATCTTTAAAGATAGGGACCTTACTCAAGGACACATTCATCTTGAAACTCTATACCAAAATAAAACACATTTTGACTTACAAGACTGTTGGTATATGCAAAAGAAATTAGAGTCAAGAAACAAAAGCAGTCATTAAACAAAATATCCTAAGTAAGGCCCTATCTAAGCATGAGTCTGAACAAAAGACAATCCCCTGAATTTACCGAAACTCCCTTTGAATTGGGAGATAATCAGCTGTCCAATTTTGAAGGGCACCCTCAGCGATTGTTAGAAATTCAGAAGATTCTGACGGAGTGACATCACAGATAGCTCCAACGAACAACTGAGATATACCCAATTCGATCCCATCTGCAGAATTCTCTTCATCGAGATCAGATATCACCACCCCAGATGAGCGAGGAAAAGTGTAGCACAATGGCGGAACATGCATCCCGAACCGCTTTCCTTCCTTTTCGGCAAGTTTTCGGATTCTCATCTCCCTTCTATCTTTTGCAGTTGGATGAAATCCTAATCCGAAGGTGTCCTTTTGCATTGGGAGCTCTATTGGTTCCAGAAGCCCTTGCAAATTTCTTCCGAGACCCTTCCCTATCTCATAACCTCCTCGGATCATTTCTTTAGCCATCATGACGCTAGCTTCAGATACATCTATTCTGATGAATGATTCGTTCTTCATAACCCACCCCGTAGAGATAACATCTTCAACACGATGAGCAGAAACGGAAGGTTTTTCACTAGCCTCTCCATTTTGAATTGGCATTAACCATCATTGCACAGTCATCTTCAGCGAACACGGTAATTAACTGATCATTCACAATAAATCTGAGCATCTGATGCAGTGAAGAAGGCACCAAGTTAGAAGTATGTATCCACGGTCTCCCCAACAGAACATTATAAGCACCAGAGAAATCCATGACTTGACAAGAAACTTGAAACTGAGCTGGGCCAACTTCTAAAACCAAATCGATTTCACCCATCGGCTCCCTCCTAGTTCCATCAAAGCCTCTCACCACGACAGCTGATGTGCGAAGCTTAACATCAGATAGCCCCAGTTTGACAATAGTAGCCCACGGACAGATATTTAAAGCTGATCCATTATCCACCAAAACCCTTGGTAACAGCTTTCCGTTACAACGCACTGATATGTACAATGCCTTGTTGTGTGCAATCCCTTCTGCAGTCAAATCGTCGTCAGAGAAACTAATATGAGCTGAGGTGAGAATGCTGCCCACAACATTAGAAAATTTGTCAACGGGAATATTTTTAGAAACGTGAGTCTCATTAAGCACTTTGAGCAAAGCTTCCCTGTGTAATTCAGAAGTCAAGAGCAAGTTCAGGAAAGAGATATGGGCAGGTGCCTTGTCCAGCTGTTCCACTATCTTGTATTCACTTCTCTTAATCAATTTCAAAAAATCCAAAGCATCCTTTTCAGATACGGGTTGCTTAGGCAACAGAGAATTTCCTTGAGCTTTGGGTTGGGCATTCGTCTCGGACTCTCCTAGAATTCTCCCAGATCTAGTGACAGCATCAACTTCTTCTTTCAACAACTTCTTTTTCCCAATCAACAATGCGGGTTCCTCGTAATTCCATGGTACTTCCTGTAAACTATTCACAGGCATCTGTTCTGGAAATTCGATTACAACGGGTTCAGGCATATCCAATTCAAAAGGGGGCAGGTCCAAGATGAACGGATCAAGACATCTTTCTAATACAAAAGGTTCATCTTTTCTGGGCACTGACTTGTTTCAGCTCATCTTGGAAGATGCCCTCCTCGTCATTTACTACTGGCACTTTAGCAGAAAACCCTTCCTTCATCTTGACCAAATCAGCTTCCATTATACTCTCGATCTCATACTCATCCACAATATACGAAGCAGGATCATCCAATTCCTCGTCAGCAGTGATGGCTCCTACAGTGTTTCCATGCTCTGGAAGAGGGTTTTTGCTCACACTGGGTCCCTGCTCCCCCGGTCTTCTAAGAACGATCTCTCCAGACTCAATCATGTCCTGAATATGATTCTTTAAAGTCCAACAATTGACCGTTGAGTGTCCTGGACTCCCTGAATGGTATGCACAAATAGCGTGGGGATTGTATCCCGCAGGCAAACCCTTATTGTAAACTTTTGCAGGGATCACTCCAATTTTGCCAGCGGCTTTCAACTGCTCATATAGTTGGTCAATGGGACGGCCCAGATTGGTGTAAGTTCGGGGTGGCCTTTGAATTTGGTCTCGGTTAGCTTGAAATGGGTTTGGTGTGATATGGATGTTGTTTTGTTGTGGTGGTCTTGGGTTATATGGAGGACGAGGGTAATTTTGGAAAGTTGGTCGGGAAGCTGGTAGTGGGACAGAAAAATTTGGATAGTTGGGTTGATGATGATGATGCTGGGTGTTAGTGTGATAGACTGGTTGAGGATGGAGAGGTTGTTGGTAAGGGGTTGTGTATGGAGGATAGTTTTGAATTCTGGGTCTGAAGGATGGGCCTTGATCCCATACAAAAGCAGTCTCTCCTTCCTTCTTTTTAAACAGGGGTTTCTTCCCATTACTGCCCGGATTCTGATTTTGCAAAGCTTCCAACTGTAACTTCAAGGCTGTCACATTAACAATTTTGCCCGCCTTGACAAATTCATCATATTCCTCTAACTTGTTGATGATGGCAGAAAACGAACTTCCTGACATGCGAAAGATTTCCTCAAAATATGGCGGGTCGTGGGCCTTAATGAAAGTTCGGACAATCTCCTCTTCATTCATGGGAGGTTCCACCTTGGCAGCCAACTTTCTCCAACGTTTGGCGTATGTCTTATGATCCTCTGAAGGCTTCCTCTTAGTACTCTCCAGCGTAGGTTCGTGTTGGAGCCAATTCACAATTGAATTCATACTGCTTGACAAAAGCCGTTGACAGATCCAACCAACTCTTTATCTCCTGAGGCTTCAAATTTGAATACCAGTCTAATGCATCACCCTCCAGACTCTCAGGGAACAGACGCATTGGTAAATTCTCATCGTCTACCGGTTTGCCAAGTTTGTTGGCAAACATCTTGAGATGCGTCTTGGGATTTCCAGTTCCATCATACTTAGTGAATTTAGGTGCCTTAAAACCCAATGGCAACTGAACGTCTGGAAAAAGACAAAGATCATCATAGCCTAACCCGCCATGCTTGTGTAGCCCTTGACTTTTCTTCATGAAATCCTCAAATCGATCCAATCTTTTTAGCAAATCTTTATCCGCAGTGGTGGCATTTTCATCCATGGCTGGTTTTCCTTGAGAAGCCACATCCCAAACAAAAGGTTCTGCAGTTTGATGATGAGGTACTTGAAAATTGGGTGGAATGTTTGGGTTGATATGTGGATGAGATTGGGGAATTGGGTAATTAGGAAGGTTCGTTTGGACGTAATTAGGACGCATGTGTAAAGGATCAGAGTTAAAATGGGCCGACGGTCCTTCAATGGGGTTGGCAAAAGGTGGAATGGAAGCAGCTTGCATATTGGTTGTGAGAGGCAATTGGTTAACCTGCTCAGGGGTGTGGTCAACTGCTGGTGTCTGGGTTGTTTGGAGCACCACCACTGCTGTTTGCCACAAGTTGATCGATTACACGCCTTTGTGATGCCATTTCTGCACTCAATTCATTAAACTTGCCCAACACTTCACTCAACTGAGCTCCCAATGCAGAGAAATCCACAGACACTGCTTGAGTTGGCCTTTCTGAAACATCCGGAGTCGAACTCATGTTTATACGTTTCAAAGCTTGACTTCGGGATCTGGTAACGATGGGGCTTCTTTGAAATGAAGCTATGATTTAAAGTACCTGGAACGTACATAAAAAGAAGGAAGGTTTAGTCGCCCCATCGTCATTGTCACTGTCAATTTTATTATCATAAAAAAGAGAAAAAGACTAAAATTAGTAAGTATATAAATGATTCAGATGCATGTCTTAGGGGGTGCCCTTATTATGCCAAGGGTAGGCCTAACATGATGCATCACTGTCGAAGTAGGGCCTGTTTACCAAACCTGTACTTTCAAGTCAGAAAAAAAGAAAACCATTTTCATTGATAGATCTAAAATTTAAAATTCACTGTTTACATCATCTCTCGAAGACGGCTGTGTACAAAGTCATTAAACCTCTTTAGCCTATCTATCATAGCATCTTTTGATTCTCTAAAGTAGGGATTTTTCATGCGTTCTGCTTCATCATACAATTCACTGCATTTCCTTTTCAGCTCTTGATGCTTCTCCCTTGACTGCTCGTACAACTCTTTATTTCGTTCTGCCATTTGCTTGTTTATCTCCATAGATTGTTTTAGTTGCAGGTTTTCTTTATCTTTTGCCTCGATGATGGCCATCAATCTTCTTACTTCCTCGGACGGTGCCACTTGCGGTCTGTTCCCTTTGAGATTCCGAAACCAATCTTCGTACTGGGGAGTGACCAAACCCATTTGCTTGGATTGCGAATCATAGACAATGTTGTCATCATTGGATAATGTGCCCCAAGCAGAAGTGATTTGGGTCTTCATTGGAACAGGATATGGACAAATTCCTTTATCAAAACTGATGGTGAAATTAGCTAGTTCGGGTGTGGGTGGCAGGCCCTGAACACGTCCAAGTTGTCTGAGAAACCTCTTCGGTGTGTAGGCAGCAATGCCCTGAGTCCCTAACAACGGTATGAAATCTGATGACTTTGTACGTAAAGCTGGCTTAAGGCAATCGGTCCAATCTAATACCCATCTGACTCCTTGGTCTGGCAAAGTCTTCAAAAAATCCAAATATTCAGATGAATTCATTGGTCTGTCATTCTTATCAACCCTCTTATGATGAGTAACAATCCAGTTATATCCGACCAATGGCAAACTATCACGGACAGGTGAATGCCTCTTGAAATGTTCCATAGCCCATATATACAGAATTCCGATTTGACCCGTGGAAGAAATTTTCTCCTCTTTGACAATTCGTGCATGAAACGAATATGTCTGCCACTACCGTTGGTACTATAGAAACTCTTTGGCTTCCAATACCAAAGAATAGATCGGTCATGAACTTGGTGGTCTTGAAGCCTATCCTCTTGTCTCTCCTAGGGAAAAGGTAGATGCCGGCCATTACGAACCCATACACCATCGGTCTCTTATGCTCCCATATCATCCTAGATGTGAATGTGAAGTCCTCCATGTGTCGGTCGAACCCATCTCTTACTGCGAACCGATCGAATAGAAACTTTACATCCACACTCTGATCTGACCCTTGAATTACAAATTCTTTTAAACCAGTAAAATGACAGAATTCGGCCTTTCCTGAAGCGGTTGGAAACACTATTGATGTATGTTTCGTTGTCAAATTCAGCAAACCGGACACTTCTTCAATAGTGACAGTCATCTCTCGATCCCCGATCCTGAATGCTGAGCAACTGGGATCCCATAGGTGAACCAAAGCTTCCACCAAACGTCCATCTGCCTCTATATCTTTAAAATCACCAATTGGCCCTAAGAACGCTGCTACTTGATTGATTTCACTAGAGGACATGAGAGTTGGCCATTTCTGGATTTCGGGTGGGACTGCCAACATCTGATAGATACGCCGCGGACTGTCCATCTGAAGCATGTCACTCATATCAGATACCTTACCTACAGGCCCTACTTCTCGAGTTTTACAGCAAATTTAAACGTGCAATTCCCATAAAAGGGTTATATACCCACGGGAAACAAGGTTGGCTTATTTCCTAAAATGGGGTTCCCTAGGCGGCATCCCCTTCTAGGGTTGATGCATGATGCCAGTTTATTAAAGTAAAACAAAATAGACAAAACTTTTGAAACGACAATGTTAAAGAATCCTATCTACAATTATGCATAATGATTTTTTTTTTTTTTAGAAAAATGGGTCATACACTGTACAAAAGATGCATTTGCTGCAAAATAGGTATGTATAGTAAAAAACGTCTTAAAAAGAGAAGTTCGGGTTTGCAACTTAAACACGGTGTATACAAGTCAAAAAAATCAGATTTTTTTATTTTTATTTTTATATATATATTTTTTTGAAATTTATAAAAATTATCATTATTGAACTCTCGGGTATTTTCGGTTTATAAAAAATAAACCTTTGTGAAAAACTAGGAGATACTATATATTTATATATATATTTTAAAGAAATGAACTTATAAGATGAAAAATATAAATATGCCAAAAATGGGTCAATTTCCTATAAGAGCACCGTACCAGGGCTCTTTATTCTACGGTTTATGAATGTAATCAAAACGAGAGAGAAATGCGTTAGTTTTCAACAATATCACATAACACATTGATAAAGCAATAAACAATATAACTAAAAAAGATAAATAAAGAGAGGTGGATTCCCTCCTCTCGTGCATAATGTACCTGATAGGGTAAGGTTGACTCTACTCTAGGTTATTCTACATGGATGCATGAGGTTGGGCTTGCTAATGCATCTAGACTCAATTAAGCTGTCGGTTCCCAAGCCTTCAGACCTAAGGGTAAGGGTTATCAATCCCAAATCCTTTCGTCGGTGGCTCGAGTGATCCCCCAGACACTGCTACGTGCACATCGTGCCCCGGCCACGTGTCCGAGTGGATCTATTTTAAAGCCCAAATCTCTAGACTTGTGGACTCAAGCCGAGAGTTCGGGTGATCTCCCAAACATGATTACGTGCACATCGTGCCCCGCGCACATGCCTAGGTAGATCAATCCTATTCCTAACTGGGATGGGTGGGTGACAACCACCAAAAAGAGAAAAAGGGTAAAAACGTCGAATGCACGTATGAAGTGCTCCTTATGAGAGGAAGGAATGTAATAATAACACGCGTGGGCTCTAAGGGTGATTGACCCCTTCCCCAAATGCAAGCTGCGGTCGAATAAAGCAGTAACAAGTAAATAAATCATACATACATCACATAAGTAGCCGAGAGACGGGAAGTGTGTGAGATAGCAAAAGAAAAAACCTAAAAACCTAGAAAAATAAAAATGCAATCCTAAGCATCCAAATGCAATGAAAATGAAAGGGTTAGAAAAAGGAATAAGATGACTAAACCTAGTGCTCGTACTCACTAGTGATTCCCCAGTAGGAGTCGCCAGCTGTCGCGCCCCATTTTTCGAAAAAGGAAAA